>OU015503.1:35892328-35994828 GCA_907164885.2 Dolomedes plantarius | reverse complement strand
AGTAAACCAGAGTCATTCTATGAGGTCTCTGGGTGCGAAAAGATACGAGCCCCCCAAATGTCGCTCCTGGGAGTGCTAGGTGAAAATTAGGGTGGCAACTGGCTGAATTGAACTCCGACCCTTGTGGTGCCGTACCCGTCAGCCCGCATCCATACAACGACGGGGTTTTGTTGGTGGTGTTGTGACTGATGCCCCTTGACCGACAGTATATTATCAGTTCAAGTCCATAACGGCTATTGGGTGAAGTGGTGCAGCTCCTGTTTTTAATAGCACCACAAGGGTTGGAGTTCGACTTTACTAAAGGTCCGGTCCCTTAATTTTGAACCGAGTCAAATGACGAGACCGGAACACTTGACCCGGCACCTCCAGGGGTAAATAGACGTGGTTTTAGAATGTTCTTGCCTGGGGACCTAATTCATAACGACAAAGAGTAACCTGGATATAAACTTCCCTTTTCATTATTGAAAAGTGATTGCAATCACTCTTCAGTAACGTAATGCAGTGTACCGCCGATTCCTGGTTACGGTGCTATAAAGGGCTGTTATCTATATATATAAAACAGTTCCGTAAGTCAAGAACACCTACGCCCCCCCCGACTCCCAAATGGAGTATCAGCCTATGTATAAACTGATGACCGATCGTGCCACAGCAGTCCAGCAGCACAACAGTACCCGCTGCTAGGGCAATTCAATACCAATCCGTATAAGTCCAAGTTCAGCTCACATGAACCGTTCGCTCTCGGCCCCCATGAGCCAGAGCATCAACAGAGCCAATCCGAGTTTTTAAGTGTCTGAGCTCTTTTTTCGTTTATTTCAATTATTGTCAATGCTATTTTCCCACTTTACTACGCAGCCACCAGCTGCGTTCTACATCACTCATCTTATTTTATTTTATTAAATAAATCGTTTTTACAAAGTCTACACACCCGTGCAGAATAAATGATACAAACAACATTAACAAAAGAACTATTGCCGAACTCAAGCAAAATAAGTTCTAACTTGTACCTCAGTGGTCAAATGACTACTTAACAAAATCTACTTATCGCCGTAGCAAGAAAAAGCGCTAATAACAATTACGTAACAAAATGCAGAGCACGGAAAAAAAAGAAAAACAAATTGACAAGCAACCAAGACAAGCCGCCAGAAGCGACTATCGCCCAACTTTCCTTAACCCATAGTTAGTCCTCGCAATAATCCGATCGACTTGATCTTTAAGTCGCGGGCAATTCGGATCGGTGGGAAGATGACCAGCGCATGCTGGTATCTCCACCTCCTTGTCCATCTTCAAGCAGAAGTTGACGCAATTGGCACACCTGAGTGGCCCTGCGCAATCCCCTTCATGCACCCTCTTGTAGGCAAATTTTCAAGTTAGCGGTGGGCATGCAACGTCCAGGAAACGTGCCCGCGAGAACAGTCGAGCTTTGCACGTATTACCAATATTGTGTGATAATTGTTATATTTTATCCCACATGCCGGTATTCATATAAATTACTATTTTACAGTGTGACGTAATGTTTACTTGGAGTCATTTGCATGCTTATTAATTTTTTATTTTAAATTTAACAAATTCACAAGAACACCAAAGCACTATTACAACCTCTTTTCACACCGAGTAATATCATCGTATATCTCAAAAACTATTGACTCCGCAATATCTCTCGAAGTTGCCACTTCAGTAAAAAAAAAATAAATAAGCATGCAAATGACTCCAAGTAAACATTACGTCACACTGGAAAATAGTAATTTATATGAATGCCGGCATGTGGGATAAAATATAACAGTTATCACACAATATTGGTGAAACGTGCAAAGCTCGACTGTTTTCGCGGGCACGTTTCCTGGACGTTACATGACCACCGCTAACTTGAAAATTTGCCTGCCAACAGGCAAAATTTCAACCATCCAACACTGTCAACCGGCTGCTGGGGACGGAATTGACACACGTTCCCCCCTGCCTACCCGTTCATGGCTAGGTGCTAGAGAAAAGTAAACATGCTTATCGCTCCTCAAGATGAATGATTCACGATAGCGAAGCATAGAATATACAAAATGAACTTTACTATAATCCTCTGTCAACTCTAAACGAATAAGTTAAATCTAATCAGAACGCATTTAAATAATATATACTGAAATACATTAACATTACATTTACTCTAAAAAAAAATTCAAAACACAGAAAACTTATACAAATTTACTTATGCTATAAAATAGCTGAATTATATTTACACATACCTAACTTTCCAAGATTAAAAAAAAAACATGCAAATGACTCCAAGTAAACATTACGTCACACTGAAAAATAGTAATTTATATGAATGCCGGCATGTGGGATAAATATAACAATTATCACACAATATTGGTGAAACGTGCAAAGCTCGACTGTTCTCGCGGGCACGTTTCCTGGACGTTACAATGTCCATAACACCAACATTTATAGCATATTAATGGCCTCAAGTACTCCTTGAAGCCGTAGCCTTCCCATCCTATCTTAAGTCTTTTCTGTCTCTCTAAACGCTTGAATGTGGATCCCTTCATACTGACAATCCAGTTTCTGCCATATTTAGCTGTATAGCTTGTTATCACATTTATATCTTCACCTGTGAGTTCATCGTTTTGGTCCGCTAACTTCTTTCTTATCTCTTCTTTTTCCCATCTTTCATCAACTCCAAAAATGATAATATGTGGATCTCGCTGTTTTGCTTTTCTTATTTCATATCTTTCATTTAGTTCGTCCACCTTCCTAAATTCATCAATAAGTTTATCGATATCCTCCTCCTTGCTGGTTCCTATTAGTAAACCATGATTAGCAATCTTTTTGCAAGCAACAATTCCCACTTTCAATTTATCTGGCTGTATATGCTCTTGTACGTCTCCTTTCGCGTCACTATGGAACCGATCCTTCTTCGGAAAAATTGTTCCGACATGTGTCCCTTGCCCTTTAATTACTGCTTTCTTCTTAATAGGTTTAGACGCAGCTTCCGCATACGTTTTCTTAGTTGGTTGTTCCTTTACTACTTTTATTTGTCCCAATAGGTAAGTTATCAGCAACTGTTGGCCCTTGGTTGCCCTCATGATATCTGTTAGATCGTCGTAAAGATTCTTTTTCACCTCGGCAGTCCACCTTGCTGCCCCAATAGTTTCATTTAAATTTCTATATCTAGCATCTACTATTTCCTCGAGCTCTGCCCCAGTTTCCAAAAGATTTTCCATATCAGTAAGTTTCCTTTTTGGAGACTCTATCTCCCCCTCTTTCGTCGTTTGCAGTTCAGCCATTGCTAAACCCCCAGGGCAACCACGTGGAGGTGACGGTAGAGAATTTGGAATAATTAGCCTTAGAAATTTTCGCTATTAACACTTTGCACCGCACAATAAACTCTAGGCTATTGTTGTGGGTGATAAGCCAAAACAATCAATTAGCATTTGGGGAGGGGCCCCTAAAACAGTTCCGTAACTTATTGACTGAATGGCTGACTGACTGACTGACATACAGCGCACAGACCAAATTGCTGATCCTATAGGGCTGAAATTTTGCATGGCGATTCTTCTTATAGTGTAGGGGTGCACTAAGAAAGATTTTTGAAAAATTCTACTGAGATTTTTTAAAATTAAATTTTTAAGCTGTCTTAGTAACTTTTTTAAAGTTTGCAATTAAAATAATAAATTGAGGGTTATAAAATTTATATCACGAGAAAGGTCATAGAAATTCCTTTAAAATGAAATCTTTTTCGAATCTTTACCTCTATTTTCTCATTTTTTGTGAATTTTTAAAGATTCATTTTTAGAATTTAATTTTTAAATGCTGGTCACGGGATTTCTTTTTCTGGTACTTTAAATGAATTTATCGCCACGTGCATGATAACGTTATAGACAAAAAAAAAAATTTCTTGCTAATGCGGCAGACGATTGGACATTATCTAAAAAATATTAAAATACAGTAAAAGATATGTTCCTCAAACTGTACTACATTAACTGTACTATATTCTTTAGTATGTTCTATTAGATTTAATTTGAATATTTTCTTCTACATTATTTTGTTTATAAAAATATCCGTTACGATTTTCTTATAAATATATTTTTTATTTTTTTTTACATCAATTGCATACATTGATCATTGTATTTATTATAAATATATTTACACATATTTTTCGCATTAATTGCATACATTGACCGTTGTATTTAATTTTAATGTACTCCGTAGCGAAGTACGGGTTTTCATCTAGTTGTTCATAAAAGAAATGCAATGCGTTGAAATAAAATTAGCGGTGATTTTCAAATTTTGAAATTTTCCGTAATTAAATTTTGAAACGCTTTGAAATACAGTGGAATACCGATCTTTCTCCGAATCATCGTTTTCCCGTATGTGTCGTTTATTTCACCCTGTTCCGACGAACATATTTCAAATTTTGAAATGTTATGTTCCCGCATTTATCGTTCAGTTCAGTCGGTCCCTTGGAAAATGATGGATCGAGATTCCACTGTAATTATGTTTCTGTAAGAAAAAATTAAAATAAGTTATTTTTAAATATTAAACTTTAAAAAAAATGGACTCCATGCATTACTCTCAAAAATTTACTTTTGAGAGTAAAAATTTACTTTCGAGAGTAAAAATTTACTTTCGAGAGTAATGCCTGATCTCAAAAATTTACTTTCGAATGCAAAAATAGGCATGAAAAACCTTAAGATTTTATGCTGTGTAGTGAAAAAAATGAAAGTAGGAAAATTCATCATAATGGTTTAACATGCTGATGAAAGTTCTTGCATATCAACTTATGTACTCTCTAAAAATCGAATTTTGATAAATTTTTCACAGGGATGCTAAAAAACCAATCTCTCGGAATATGGATACATAAATGGATTGGCATATATCTATAACACATGCTCTTTTGATATTTACATAAAAACGCGCACTCTTTTGATAGAGAAAAAATTGCTTTTCATTATTCTCAAAGAAATGTTGATTAAAACGTAAGAATCCGAGTAATGTTACATTTTACATAATTTTTTTTCTTCTAGAATGTAAGGGGTTGTTCGGAGTGAACATTTCTCATAATTAATACGGCGTCAAACATCTTAAAAAAGATTTTAATTTAATCCTAAAAAAGCGATTTCAACCGTAAATTAATGTTTTGAAGAACAGATTATAATGAGTTTCTTTATGTCGAGATGATATCTGCAATGTACCCTTTTTTAATTGAAAACATTAATTTTTATTTAAGACAAAAAAGATTTCTTTAGAAATATTACTGATAACAAGTAAATTGAAGAAAAATACAAAAGTGTATGAAACAGGAAAATAGGAAAAAAACATGCTCTATCAAAAATAACTTTTTTTATCACTGGAATTAGTTTAATTACCTCTATTACAAATTGCAAATTGAGTAAGGTGGAAGCACCTAATGATGGATCAAAAATGCGATAAAAAGGCTTTCTTGTTGAATAATCAAAAAATTTATTAATATTCCTTACGCCAAGAAGAATAACGTCTCGTATTCTATTATAATAAAAGTATGAAAAAACGATAGAAGAAATTATGTATCAAAAACCTAGCAAAATAAACATTTTTTAATCGCTTAATAAAACCATTATAAAACTGCCTTAAAATACATTATACGTATATATATATACCGGGTGCGTCATAAATTCGTGCAAAGTTCAAAAATTCATAATAAGAGAAGCAATGCTCGGAAAAATTTTCTGCTTGCGCCAATAAGATCAGAGGGACATTGGATTTTTTTCCATGTAAAAAAAAAAGTTTCCAAAAGTAACCGAAAGAGGGCGCTCACGCGTCATACTGACACGTTTTATGCAAATCAGGCAAACTCAAACAGAAAATCAAACAGATCACAATAGACATGAGACTGCATTTATTTTAAAGTAACAGATGTTCAACATTACTACCAGCACAAGGTAATGGGCAATTGAGGCACGTCACTAAGCCCATTACAGCGGCTTGAAGCATCGATGGCAGCGACTGTCTGTCGAATGACATTTTTCAGTTCCACCATTTCAGTTCCACCAGCCCCGGTATACATGAGATTTTAAGTATCCTCCCAACTAAAAATTTGCCGGGGTCAAGTCTGGTGATCGTGAGGGCCACTGAGCCTTACAACCGCGACTTTTAGAACTCGGTCTTCAGTGAAAGATTCCAATAAGAACGTCTTGATATCACGTGAAATGTGGGGCGGGGCGCCATCCTCCATGAAGGTGACAACAGGTAACGCATGTCTCTCCTGCAATGCAGACTTAACGTGGTCACGCTAAAACGCCCTCTTTCGGTTACTTTTGGAAACTTTTTTTTTTTTTACATGGAAAAAAAATCCAATGTCTCTCTGATCCTATTCGCGCAAGCAGAAAAATTTTCCCAGCATTATTTCTTTTATTACGAATTTTTTAACTTTGCACGAATTTCTGACGCACCCGGTATATATATACACACACACACACACACACACATATATATATATATATATATATATATATATATATATATATATATATATATATATATATATATATATATATATATATATATATATATGTGTGTGTGTGTATGTGTGTGTGTGTGTGTCAGGCGTGTGGTTTGCCTGCTCTCATATCTTAAATTGCAGTCACCATCGATTAATTTTAGTGGCGAGTGGAGGATAGTAAAACAGAGAATCAGTTCATAACTTGAATCATGATATTTATTTCTTTTCATGCGAACCACAGCTCCAACTCAGCGCGTTCAGTTTTGCCATTTCATTTTCAGAGACGCGACGAATACACGTCTTAAGGCATTGAATTCTATCCCGCGCTCTCCCGATTTCGTGGTCAAAACCGCGCGTCCTCTCTCCTGGCACATGCGCAGAGCCCAATTTAGAATTTTCTCGGAGTTTCTTTTCGCGACCAATCCTGTGCATTATGTAAAAATAAATTCTCTACGGAACTCCATCTTACCGTGAATAGAAGGTCAATCTCAAAACAGGGAAATAACCTACTTTTTCTACCCGCACGAGACTGGAAATATGAACTCTAGTGGCTTTTACACGCCACGAAAATGATTAATCCCTAAGCCCCCTTTAAATTTAACTTAATTATTCTTTTCCTAATTAATGTATTACATACATACACACACACACACATATATATATATATATATATATGACACGCGTAGGGCTACGCCCGTCATCTTACAAATTATGGCAGTCATGGTATATCCGGTGGTGTAGCACAAGTAATCCAATCAATGATTGAGCAGGCATCAGTTCAATTTAATCCAGTTTTATTCTTTTTCATAATACCACCTCTCCAGATCTACGCATTTAGTCGTTCGCCATTTATTTTTTTTAGAGCCGCGGCGAAACACATCTGATAGCATCGACTTCAATCCCACGCTCTAACCAAATTCGCGGGCATGTCCGCGCGCCAACTCTCCTTGGACATGCGCAGAGCCTGAAACAGACATCTTTCAAGGCTAAATAAAATGTACACGTTCCTCCTCGACCGCAGAACTCAGAGGCGCGCGAAGATTATATAATAAAAAGCGAACTTCCCTTTCCCAATTTGCGTCTTTGAATAAGAACAATTAGAGGCGAATTACGCCACGAATATAATTTAATTCCCAAGCCCCCTTTAAATTTAGAATAATCATTCTTTTCCCACTAAATCCTTTATATATATATATATATATATATATATATATATATATATATATATATATATATATATATATATATACAGGATTTGTCCGTAAAGTAATGAGACTGCCGCCACTCGGCACTCCAGTCGCCAGCAGCGCGCTCCCTGGTTGCGGAATTTGAGGTGGAGGGTCTAAGCTAAGCAACGCACCAGGCGGCAGTCGCGACCAAGCTCTGACGCAGTGATCACGCGTGTCGCAAAAGCTGTTTTTGAGTTTTTGTCACCGCAGAAAACGTCAAAAATGGAGCGTTCGTTGGAGCATCGCTTCGCTATTGAATTTTGCTTTCACCTGGGTAAAATCGCTTCCGAGACGCTTGCCAGGGTTAAGGAGGCTTACAAAGACGGCGCCCTGTGAAGGGCTCTGGTTTTCCGGTTGTTCAGGGAGTTCAAGAACGGACGGGAGACCGTTGAAAACATGGAGCGATCTCGACGCTCTTCAACGAGCGGTTTGGACGAAAATGTGGCCAAGGTGAAAAATCTCCTGGACTTCGACCGTCGTTTGAGTGCAATCACAAGAATAATCTGCACCGCCATGAGGCATCCAGAAATGTACTGAAAACAAGTCGTCGCAACGCAATCCCGCACAGCACGACCGCCCAACTTAGTCAACGCAAGCCTGCCGCCGCGAACCACGCTACGAGCATCTAGGAGCCAAAGCCCCAATTTTGACACCTCCTAAGTTTACACCACCTTTAACACTAGAACGGTGATGTTTTCTGTATACTTAAAACGGCAAGAAGCGGTCAAAATGACCGCTCCCTTGAAATGATTAAAAAATAAACTTTTTTTCATGGTTTGTTTTCTGAAACAAGTTTTTTAATATATTTAGCTTTTAAATTTTACATTTTCATCACATAAATTTTCCTCTCGGCTCATGCTTTATTTCATAATGTTTATTTATTTTTTTTTTGTCCAAGAGAATACTACATGTTTTTATAAAACCAATTAGTAATAAAATACAATAGGTACAAAATAAAACACTACACAAAGGGAATTACTTTGTACTGCACAAAATATTTTAAATATTTATCACATAGGATAATTTACAAAAAATTATACATCTAACTGTATAAATATTACGAACTTACACTTACATTATTCTTTTTTACAGTCTCTGCAAACACTGAACTTTATGACTTTGCTTGTACATGAGCCGCAAACTGACTTTTTGCAATGAGAACGAATGTTCATAGTTTTATTGCGGCATCGATTGATTTGACATCCATCGTTTAATCGTTATCTGCTTGAGATAGTGGATGCTACATCTGTACTTAGACTGAAATCGGAAAGCGGAGATGTCTTAGAGGAAACATAAATTTTACTGAGCTCATCAGCTCATTGCAAAATATAATCAGCACGCTTGACGTTTATACCAGTGATTTCTTTGTAAATGATCCAAGCATTGATAGCAGCTAAGTCCGAAATATTACAAAAAACTTGTACTGGCCACTGTCGTGAAGTTGAATATTTTCTTGCCATCTAATCAAGCACATCTACACCGTATTGAGTAGACTTGTAAAATTTAACAACCTTAGGGGTCTTCTTTTCATTGCTTTCCATTTCGAGCGTAGGATGTTGAGTGCTTAACAATAGGACACTTTGTATTATCGTGCTTGAGAATTTTGCTTGAACACAGTTCTCCCTTTTTGAGCTTGAATGATTCGGGTACTTCTTTCTTTGCATGTTTCACAGTGCCTACGAGACTAAGTCCTTTACTTCTTAAAGTTTTGGCTAATTTTAATGATGTAAAAAAATTGTCAGTTGTAATGTTCCTATCAGTATTTTAAAATGGTTCTGCCAAACTATATACCGCATGTTTTCCAACGGTATCTTCACTGGGTCTACTTACATTTTTTTCCTAAATATGGAAAGCTATTCAAATAGTACTTTGAACGAACATCAGCTGCTAGACAAAGTTTTATCCCGAATTTATCCGGTTTTTGGAGCATATACTGTGTAAATGAGCAACGTGCCTTACTTGGGAATAGTTGAGCATCTACCGTTATATTTGCACCTGCTTTGTAACACAGTAAGCAATTTTCAATAAATGTGTTCCAAATCTCTGATACTGGAGCAAATTGATCTGTTCGAAGTCTTTCGGATCTTGTTGACTTCAGATCAAAGAGCAAATATATCTGGATTTCTTTGAATCTACCACTATCCATTGTTTCATGAAAAAAGCTTAGGCCCCGTGTCGTGGACCACAAATTTTCGATTGAAATATCTTTAGAAATAAAAGCTCCACGGGCATACAGTAAGAAAAAAAGCGTCTAATTCATCTAAAGATACACTCCAATGCGGATCTTGTAAGCGCCTGTAACCTTTTGCTTCCGTGCATTGTTGTATGAGATGCAGATTTCTTTCGTTTATGAACAGTCTCTATGCACTAGTAAAACTACCCAGAGTTACATGCCTAATGATAAATGTGCTGGGTCCAGGCACTTCTCTCAATATGTTGTGATGCTGCCGTCTTCCTGAAGAAAGAGTATCAGAAGGAACTGTAGTCCACGCTGTTCCATCTTTTGCTACTTCTTCATTTCGCTCATTTTGTGAGAGAGATGATTGTTCCTGATTTTTTCTCAGTACTCCGGTTTTGACGTCTTCCATCTCATACACGGATAGCAAAAAAATAGAATATAAAACCCAACATAGACAGCTATGTTGGATCAGCGGTCAAAATGACCGCAGTCAGCCTTTATAGGTATACCCCTTTATAGCGGCGATAATAATGTGCAGAAAAAGATAATTTTTGTCTGACATATTCTTTATGAATATTAAGAAAAAGTCAGTGAACAAACAAAAAATCAAACAATAAAAAAGGGAAATATGAGCGTTTGAAAATCGTCTGCGGTCAAAATGACCGCTGCCGCCGTTCTAGTGTTAAGTAGTCTACCCGTGGGAAATATCCCTTAGGCAACCACCAAGTCTCAAAATATATCACCTATCCTTAGGTTCCTATCCAACTTTATTGAATTTTAAGTATTACAAAGGCACAAAGAAGTTGTGCAGAGAAGAGTACATTTCAAAATTTTCAATATCAGCATAAATACGAGTATCACAATACTCGTATCACAATAAAACAAATTACTAAATATAGGACACCAGATGCAAACAAAAGCATGTATATA
This sequence comes from Dolomedes plantarius, assembly GCA_907164885.2. Classification (NCBI taxonomy): domain Eukaryota; kingdom Metazoa; phylum Arthropoda; class Arachnida; order Araneae; family Dolomedidae; genus Dolomedes; species Dolomedes plantarius. Next base: position 35,984,024 of record OU015503.1, on the reverse strand, counting down.
TACAATATAGTGCTAAAAAGCACCAAACTATGACAAGCATATGAACAAAGAGTTTATACAGAAGACAAGCGCGAAAGACTAGTACACTAGATGCAAACAAAAGCGTGTATATATACAATATAGTGCTAAAAAGCACCAAAATATGACAAGAATATGAACAAAGAGTTTATACAGAAGACAAGCACGAAAGACTAATCGCCGAAGATCTCAACATATGCAAGACAACGGTTCACAAACTTATTTCTGAAAATTTGAACATGAGGAAGGTGTGTGCGAAATTGGTGCCAAAAGTGTTGAGTGATGAACAAAAACAAAGAAGAGCTGACGTTTTCCGTGAGATGTTGGAGCAGTTAGAAAGTGAACCGGTCTTTTTAGACGACGTAATGACAGGCGACAAATCATGATAGTTCCAGTACGACCCCAAAGCCAAGGGCTAAAGTTTGGAGTGGCACACTTTGAACTCTCCGTGCCCCAAGAAAGCGAGAATGTTGAAGTCCAAGGTAAAGGCAATGTTCATTGTCTTTTTTTGACAAGCGTAAGGTGGTCGACAAAGAGTAGGGTGGTCGATAATGTACCTCAGGGACGAACCGTCAACGCCGTTTTCTTCAAAGAAGTCCTTGCGCACCTGCACAGAGCCGTTAAATGGAGACGACCGGAGATTGTCGATCGCTGGAAGCTCCACCACGACAACTCTCCAGCCCACACCACCTTCGTTGTGACCGCCTACCTGGCCTGGATAGGGGTTGCAACCTTGCCGCAGCCACCATACAGCCCCGATGTGACCCGGCAGACATTTTTCTGTTTCCAAAGCTAGAGAGAAGCCTGAAAGGTCACCGTTTCGAAGATGCTCCCGCCATCCAACGAGCTGTCACAGAGTCTCTGAAAGAGTTTCCGCAGCTGACTGCCAGGGAGTCTTTGCAGCGTGGGAATCGCTATATATGTGTGTGTGTGTGTGTACCTATATATATATATGATATATATATATATGAAATGACCCGAATGGTCATCTCTTGAAGAAAAACAATCGAGGCCGAAATTAAATCCAGTTCCATGTCACAAAGAAGAATTGAAGTTTATTCCATGAAACAGCGACATGTTACTTGCTTCGAAGCCAACCCGCGTCTATCGTAAGAGCGCCAAAATACAATTAGCTCAGAGAGGTTGCCAGAATTAGCGAAGGAAGTTAGTGTGTGGAAAGACAAGGCGTTTTCATCAAAGAGTAGAGAAAGGGGTTACCAAAACAAAGGTAAAGTTCAGAATGGGCGATTATAGGTTGTTAGTAATATTATCACACACACACACACACACACACACACACACACACATATATATATATATATATATATACACTGAAGTGCCACTGAATTAGGGATACCTACCTAGTAACGAGTTGGGCCTCCTCTGGCCTTGATAACGGCTGCCACACGACGAGGCATAGATTCAACAAGTTTCTGGAAACGTTCCACGGGAATGGCTTGCCAAATATTGGCTAAAGCTGTCCATAATTCAGTAAGGTTCTTTGGTGCTGTGTGATGGCCTTTCACGCCTTGTTCCAAAACATCCCAAACATGTTCAATAGGATTTAAGTCTGGGCTTCTAGGTGGCCAATTTATGACAGAGAAGTGAGAGGAATGCTCATCCAACCAGCCAGTAGCCAACCGGGACTTGTGAGAGATACAGTTGGCTTGCTGGAAAACTTCATTACCGTGCGGATAACAGAACAGCATAAACGGATGGAGGTGATCACCCAGCAACTCTACGTACCGAATTGCATTGAGGGAGGTTGGTACACGCAACAAAGATCCCAAACTGTGCCGCGAAAAAACACCCCAGACCATGATTGAGCCACCATGCCCTTGTACAGTTCCAGCCAGGCATGCAGGATCCATGGCTTCATGAGCCTGACGCCATATTCTCAGCCTCCCGTCGGCGTTAAGTAGTCGGAATCGAGACTCATCACTCCATGCTACTCGTTTCCAGTCCTCTACACTCCAGTCTCTGTGCTCTCTTGCCCAGGCAAGACGTGCAGCCTGATGGCGAGCATAGAGCAATGGTACTCTCGTAGGTCGACGACTCCCGAAACCCATACGGTGAAGCGAGCGTTGCACAGTCCGTTTACTGACTGCACGACTGGCACCGTCATTAAACTGGGTGGTAATTTGAGCTAATGTTTCGCTTCGCTGGCTACGTACAATACGCCTGAGCCGTCTCTCACCACGCACTGTCAAGGCTAATTGTCCTTTGCAGTTTGCCCGATCGCTAGTTTTTTTTCTACCATCCATGTATTCTTGGTATACTCTTGACACTGTCGACCTTGAAAATCCTAGCTGTCTGACGATTTCGGAAATTGAATGGCCCATGCGTCGCGCACCTACGATTTGTCCGCGATCGAAGGCGTCTAAATCAGGCAGTTTACCCATACTGGCAATTCCAACAACTAATTCAGAACAACCACAGTACGCGCTATATATGCAGTTACCACAGCGCCCTCACTTGCGCATACATGATGAGCAGCGCTACACAATTTGCATAGGCTTTGCTATCCCTAATTCAGTGGCACTTGAGTGTATATATATATTTATATATATATATATATATATATATATATATATATATATATATATATATATATATATATATATATATATAATATATATATATATATATATATTAATACCTTCTTAACATTTATAACATTAATAGCTTTATAACAGTTTTTCACATCATATTTTAACATATAACTTTATAAAACTGTAATTTTAATGCCTTTATAAATTTTATAATAACTTTATATTATATAACACCTTTTCAAATACATTTATACCTTCATAATAACTTACTTTGCACAAAAATGAAGACTTCATTCCTTTTTGGAGCAGTTACATAAACGTCTTTAAAAAGAATTTAGAAGTATTAATTGCGAAAAAATTTCTCATTAAATTTGAAAATTCAAAAGAAGGATAAAAAATATAGATTATTTTTTTTAAAAAAAAGAATAAAAGCATCATTAACTTTAAAAAATATGCTTATACTTTCTGAACTAAATAATGAAATAGAAATACATTTTGAGGTCTTTGCATTTAAATATGAAGTAAATAAGGAGTAGTTTGGCACATTCGTTTTTCGAATTATGCAGTCCAGAATGGTAATGAGCATTTCGAAATTTTGTAAAAATATGTATCAGGATGCTTATGACTTTAAGGAATTTTTATAAGATTTAATAGTTGACGCTCTTTTATATAACATGCCCTCCATTATCAAAAAATTATAATTACTAATGTAAAATATATGTGAGTAAATGGGAGTAATTCTATGTATTACATTATAGAAATGTTTTTTTAAATATCCCATGGTTTGACGAAAGGATGAATTTATGTGAAAATCTGAAATTGAGTGATGTATAAATTTTCGCTATATTTTTAATGAAATTCATACGTTTGTGAAAAATGTTGCTGTTTTAAATGAAAACAGCTTTAAATAACTTCAGAAATTTATCTATATATATAAAACAGTTCCGTAACTGACTGACTCACTGACTGACTGACTCACTGACATACAACGCACAGACCAAACCGCTGGACCTAAAGGACTAAAATTTTGCATGGCGATTCTTCTTATAGTGTAGGGGTGCACGAAGAAAGATTTTTGAAAATTCTTCTTAGATTTTATAAAATTAAATTTTTAATCTGTTTTTGCAACTTTTTTTAAGTTTTGCATTTAAAATAATAATTTGAGGGTTATAAAATTTATATCACGAGAAAGATCATAAAAATTCATTTAACATGAAATCTTTTTCGAATCTTTACCTCGATTTTCTGATTTTTGGTGAATTTTTAAAAATTAATTTTTAGAATTTAATTTATTAAATGCTGGTCACGTGATTTCTTTTTCAAGTACTTTAAATTAATTTATCGTCACGTTCATAGCAACGAAATAGACAAAAAAGAAATTTTTCTTGCTAATGCGGCAGACGATTGTAAATTATCCAAAAAAAATATTAAAATACAGTAAAAGATATGTTCCTTAAACTGTACTATATTAACTGTACTATATTCTTTAGTATGTTGTATTAGATTTAATTTGAATAATTTCTTCTACATTATTTTGTCTATAAAAATATCCCTTCCAATTTTTTTATAAATATATTTTTTCTTTTTTTTTACATCAATTGCGTACATTGATCGTTGTGTTTATTATAAATATATTTAAACATATTTTTGGCATTAATTGCATACATTGACGGTTATATTTAATTTGAATGTACTCCGTAGAGAAGTACTGGTTTTCAGCTAGTTCATATATAAGATTTTGTGCTCTTTTAACTTTTTTCGAGTTGCCTTTATATATATATATATATATATATATATAGATAGATAGATAGATAGATAGATAGATAGATGATATATATATATATATATGTGTGTGTGTGTGTGTGTGTGACGCTAAAAATATGGGGGGGGGGGCAATCGCGCGACCTTAAAACGGGATATTAGTAAAATATAGGTTTAACAATTTAAAAGTCTAGGACTTCAAATAAGCGGCATAAGGCATTGCAGTGAAAATAGAATAAATGGGTTTGACTTGATTCAATTCCGAAGAACCGAAGAACCGAGAAGAATTTTAGGTAGACGTAGAGCCTTGCAGTTTGGCGCTAAGAAAATGCTTAGTTTAGCAAAAGAACATGTACGATATGACATCACGCATAAGTAATGAGCGAGATAAGCGTATCGAGTAAGCGTTGGTTTTAAAGTTGAAACAATGAAAATCTTCAGAGCCATGGATAACTAGGGAACGAAAAAGACTTGCGCTGTTGGGCGCACGGATTTAAATTGGGTGGGGTTCTTAATTAATGTTTGATGGAGCTGAGATTCTTAAAGAAATTTAATAAATATGTTTGGGAACATCAATTGGACTATTTTATGGCTTTGTGTCGACATAACACTGTTTGATGGAAATATTTAGAGGATAAGCGTCACCACCGGTTCACCGACTGCATCTTGATACAAAAGAAGTTCGGATTTATATTAAATAGTATGGGAGTAGAAGTCAAGTCCTACATATGTATATATATATATAAATCACAAAGATATCATGGAGAGAAAGGAAGAACTTGGTACGGGCTGCACACCGAAAGCCTATAACTACAGTACAGAAACTGCAGAGGTCAGTAATAGTCGTCAGGGTACTGTTTCAGTTTTAGCAGGTCGTCTGGAGCTGTTTAAAGCTGGCATCTACGGTCATGCCACGATCCAAAAGACGCTCATTACAAACATCAATGCAAGAGGGAGTGTCAGATGGTGCCGCGAACATAAAAACTCCAGTTCAAACAATTGGCAACGTGTCATCAATTCGGATGAATCAAGTTTCACATTCTTTCCTATCTCTGATAGAGTATAGTTTGGAGATGACCCTCTAAAGCATATCTCCCAACCCACTGTAAAAGACAACATTATAATTTTTGAGACATATATATAAATATATATACACACATACATATATACATATATAAATAAATATATATATATATATATATATATATATATATATATATATATATATATATATATATACTAGCATTATTGCCCGGCGTTGCCCGAGTAGATATATAGATATAAAATTTGTCATGCATTCCCTCAAAAAAATACTGGGCTGCATACCCTGCTCTTCATGTTCATCCACGACTCCACTAAACGTAAGAAAAATAAAATAAACACTTCGCCCTCCCCCCTCCTCGTCACCACCGGACCAACTCTCAAACCACCCCCAGATCCCCCCTCAGAACATACCTTTTTTTCCCCGCGTATCGAATTTGACTGGTTGTGGTGAAGGGGCTGTATCCACATTTAACAGGTGCGCTTAGGGGCACAAAAATCATTAAAAATTAATTTTAAAAAAATTAATTGCGCCCCAAATTTCGTTTTTGCTGCGTTAAGTTTCTCGGGTCATAAACATTAACTGTGCCGAATTTGGTCCCAGTGGGTGAAACAGTTTATGATTATAATGATTCTATAGCGGACAAACAAACAGACCATCTATTTTATATATATATAAGATATAAATATATATATATATATATATATATATATATATATATATATATACACACAAGGAACATGCTCTCTATATATTCAACATTATGTTACATGTTGTTGTTATTGTTTCTATGTCCCCTGGCCGGAGGTTCCAGATGATATCCATATAGGCTTCGGGCTGGATTGTGCGGTTCCGGTTTATATAGCATCACAAGTGTCTGAATCTCTATTAGCTAGTTGCCTCCTCAATTTTGACCGAGCATGCGCAGGGGCAACATCTGGGGGGAACGTAACCTCTCCCACCCTCTCTGATATAATAGAAAGACTTTCCAATCAACGGATTCAAAGCGCCCATATCCGGCCTAGACACGGAGGTATTAAAGGAAGCGTGTCGGAATTCGATCCGAGCTAACTCAGAAAGGAAAGCCAGTTCGCTACCTCAAGGTTAACCACTTGTCCTTCTGTTACATGTTACATGTTGAATGTTTCTTTGTTCTAAAAGAACAATAAAAGTAAACTAAATGATATGATATTTTAACTAATTTATGCTATTCGAACTAACTGCGCTACGAGGAAACGCAAATCCTTTTCATCATCTATACATTACTTAAATAACGGGTACAGTAAAATACAATGCATTATTGAAATACTTCTCAATGTAAAAGTCTGAAGTTATGATGATCAAATGCATCTAAGCTTATGACAATAGTTCGAAAATCCTTTTCCCGGATCCAGCATTCGATGGATTATATAAACGGTATAAGTACTCTGAAAACCGTGAGTGCGTGAACTATAAATCCGCGTAACATTTCATAAATCACGATTTACATAATATTGTCTAAACATAATTGCTGTTTTAGGGAAGTTGGAGTATTTATTTGCTAAATCTATACCTTTTGTATCTAATATTATTTGTATATATACATACATAAGGATATATATATATATATATATATATATATATATATATATATATATATATATATATATATATATATATATACATACATATATACATATATATATATATATATATATATATATATATATATATATATATACATACATACATACATACATATATATTTATTTATATACCTTCCATTAACACTGGATCATCTATATAAATAAAGCAAAGTGTCTCTGTGTATGTATGTATGTATATATCGTATTCAAATCTACATTTCTTGACGAATCTGGTTGAAACTTCGTATACTTGCGTTTTGAAGCCTTAGGATGATTCTAAAATAAGTTTGGAAGCTTTAAAATAATTATAATAATTTTTAATTAATAAAAAACCAACAATTTTGAAGGGTGACAACAGTAAATGTAAGCTGTTACATTTTCGGGAATCACCCCTATTTGTCTCGCTAACTTGCGATTGTTTACTTTCTGAAATTTGGTAATTTGGTATATTATATATTGTGTGTCTCCTTCAGAATTCTTAGTATAATGTAATTTATATTGTTCTTAATTTTATAATTCACGATGTACTTTTAAAAGCATAAAAATTAGTATATCTAAACTAAAAAGAATCAGTCTAAACTTTAATCACAGTTTGGTGATTTGTGATTCACTCACAAAAATTAGCCGTAACAAAGAATAGATGTCAAAAAAATTTAAAAGAAAATAAAATGAAATTCAAAATTCTTCTCACCCACCCTCAGGCGGTCACAAAAGCCTAAAAAGCCAGGTGATTACCGAATGGCTAGGGCGCAGGCATTCGGTTCAGATCCTGTGGGTTCGAGTCCCACTGTTGGCATGGATGTTTGTAGCAGTTCGGAATGGGCTTTAAACTGTAGGTCTCGGTCTAATTATCCCTCGTGTAGCAAAAAGTTAAACGTAGCGCACCAAACCAAAAGCCTAAAATAATTAAAATCGGTCAGTAATTAGTAAAGTCATTAATCATACCAAAACTCAAATTCACGATTGTACAGAAATGATCTTCGTTGCCATTTTCATTTTAGAAGTTCATTTGTTCAGTAAACGCTTTTTTTTCAAAAGGGAAATGTGTCTTTATCAAAATAAATACTTCATGCGCGAACGTTATTTTTATACTGAATTCTTGAATATTTTTTTTTACTCTAAAGAGAAGCAGAGAGTGGCAACAAAGGTTTAAAACTCTGAAACAGTGTTTTGCTGTTTTTGAAAGTTACCTGACTTCAAGAATCATTTGAAATTTATATTATATTTATAATACATACCTTTATATTATTTAATTAATTTATTTATTTATATATTTTAAATTTATTTATTATTTATTGTAAATTTATTTATTTATAAATTTTTGCTCTTTTATTATTTATAAGTTGATGGTGTGAGAAAATGATTTCACCCATTCTTTATAGTGGTTTCCTATAAATGTATACATTCAATGTTTTACTTTTCAGCTTTTTTTTTTTTGCTCCAATGATGAAAGGCAAAATCTAGCTGAATTCTGAGGAGTTTATTATAAATTTATGTATTTTTATATTGGGTTTTCTTTTTATTCATGTTTATAACATTTCACATGCCTTTTTTTACTATGGAATTTATACTGTGTTTAGTTTTTTAATTGATTTGGGTTAACAAATATTCATATACCGCATTTACACATTCGCGATCGCGCCAACCGCAAGACATTCGCGAGATATTAGTCACGTTCCTGCATCGACGCGACAGACCGTTCTCACATTCCCGCCTCTTGGTGTGAACAAGACTTCCCCTCGCAACTTCTCGTCCCCATTCTCCCTCTGGAGGGAATTATTTGAACCCCCGGCGCCATTCGCCCCTTTGACTCGTGCCAGAAAACCGCTCCCGAAGCGAGCGCCACGATAGACGAGAAGAAACGGCGAGAACACGGTTTACGCATTCTCCCCCGCTATTCGACTAGCCGCTATTGCGACTGTGTAAAAGCGGGGTTAAAATCCCAGGCAACGCCGGATCTCCGGGAGGGGGGTGGGGAGAATTTATCTTCTGCTTGCGACAGTTTGCGACGTGGGATGCGTATCCACAAAATTTAAATACCTTTATTCGTTGTTTTTACCATGTTTTTATTAACTTGCTTTCTTGTTTGTGTGTGTGTTTGTGTGTGTGTTTGTCAAGTACAAATCTTGTAATCGATTTTTAACTAACTTCCCGACTAGATAGACATTTGAAACTTTTAGAATAGCTCAGAACACGATGACAATGCATTTTTTTAATACTTTTAGCCATCTTTAAGCAGGATTAAATTTATTTTCAGTTAATTTTGTTTTGTAGACTGTTGCAGCCATCTATTGGCCGGAAGGGGAACGAAAAGCTATATGCAAGTTAACTTCCAATTAACTTCATTTTCTTTCAAGTTGATGGGATAATTCATCAAAAAAATTTAAAAAAGTATTTATTACAAACATAGAATTGTCAAGTTTATATGATTCAACAGAAAATTTAAAAACATGGTATATAAAAAGTTCTTTTTATCTTGTAATTATTTAGTATTTCCATTCTCTGACAATGATTGCTGAAGGGAGCGGGTCCCTAAGCAGACCGGCTCCGGCTAGTGTTCTATAAATTTTCAACATTGTGTTACATGTTTCCTTGTTAACTTAAATGACTAAAAGCTGAGCAAACTGAAATAAGATTTTAAAGAACTTATGCTAGTTGAACTAACTGCCCAGCGAGGAAATGGAAAATTTTGATCATTTAAACATTACTTAAATAACGGGCACTGAGAGATAGAAAGCATTTTTGAAATTCTTCTCAAAGTAACAGTCTAAAGTTATGAGGATCACATGTATTTAACTTTATGGTCTAAAAACCCTTTTCCCATGGTTACAAAACGTTCGATCCAGTATTCAATGGAATATGAAAGAACTCTGAAAAACGTGAGGGCGTTAACTATCAATCCGCGTAACATTTGATAGAAAAGATTCACATATACCTTCTGAACGTATTTTCTATTGTAAGGAGGCTCAAGTATTTTATTTGTTCTATACACTTTATCCCAAGAGTAGGATATGTTAAATCCTGTGTTCTACTCACGTATACAGTACCTCGAGGAAAAATTATTCTTTAATACGAAAGATTTTTAAAAATATCTGTATACAATAAAACCCCGTTTATCCTGTCCCTCATTGATCCGGATCTCCAGATAATCCGAACCAGATTTGTAGACTTTTTATTTAATGTTCACATTAGATAATAATTTTTAACTATGATAGCAATAACGTAACTACAAGTACGCCAAATATTCGCTTTTTAGTTTAATTCAATGTACAGTTCCTGCATAGATTGTCCAATAAATTATGGTAATAAAATGCTTTTTGAAGAGTTTAAGAAAGCTTTACTTGACTTACCAATTAATTGTTAAGAAATGGTGTGAAAATTTATTTTTTTATTTTTAAATCTCTCGTAAACAATACAATGTAATTTTGTTGCAAAACATAGTTTTTTATCGTAATAAACTATGAATCTGCTTAGTTAAGGAATTATTTTTGCTTATTACACGTATTATCCGAATTATCCGGATTTTCTATGGTCCCAGTTAGTCTGCATAAACAAGGTTTTACTATATATATATATATATATATATATATATATATATATATATATATATATATATATATATATATATATATATATATATATGTATATGTATATATATGTATATATATATGTATATATATATATATATATATATATATATATATAATATATATATATATATATATGTATATATATATATATATATATGTATATGTATATATATATATATATATATATATATATATATATATATATATATATATATATATATATATATATATATATATATATATATATATATATATATATATATTCTCTCAATGAAAATATTTCATTGAGAGAAACTGTATCGATTGGTTGTATTGGAACAGTTACAATTACAGGGAAAAACGGTGGTGTTATACGGTTGTTAGAAAAACGCTTGAATCGACCTTTAAAATGGATCACATGCCTTTTACATACGAATGAATTGCCTTTAAGACACCTGTTTTCATACTTAGATGACGAATCTACTGGGCCTACTTCCTATTCTGGTACTATTGGAAGATTTCTAGAAAAATGTGAAAACAGTCAGGTTGTACAGTATGAAAAGATAGAAAGCGTGTTGCCGGATATTCAGTCGGATATCATCAGTGATCTAAGTTTGTATCAACGTCATTTGTATGATATTGCATCAGCTGTAATTAGTGGCGAGTGATCTTCCAATCTAGCAAACAGAGCTCCAAGAAAAATGTCGCATGCTCGATGGTTAACGAAAGCCAACAGAATATTAAGGCTATATACACTGAAGTGCCACTGAATTAGGGATACCTACCTAGTAACGAGTTGGGACTCCTCTGGACTTGATAACAGCTGCCACACGACGAGGCATAGATTCAACAAGTTTCTGGAAACGTTCCACGGGAATGGCTTGCCAAATATTCGCTAAAGCTGTCCCTAATTCAGTAAGGTTCTTTGGTGCTGTGTGATGGCCTTTCACGCCTGGTTCCAAAACATCCCAAAGATGCTCAATAGGATTTACGTCTGGGCTTCTAGGTGACCAATTCATGACAAAGAAGTCAGAGGAATGCTCATCCAACTAGCCAGTAGCCAACCGGGACTTGTAAGAGGTACAGTTGTCTTGCTGGAAAACTCCATTACCGTGCGGATAACAGAGCAGCATAAACGGATGGAGGTGATCACCCAGCAACTCTAAATACCGAATTGCATTGAGGGAGGTTGGTCGCACCAAAGATCCCAAACTGTGCCACGAAAAAACACCCCAGACCATGATTGAGCCACCATGCCCTTGTACAGTTCCAACCAGGCATGCAGGATCCATGGCTTCATGAGCCTGACGCCATATTCTCAGCCTCCCGTCGGCGTTAAGTAGTCGGAATCGAGACTCATCACTCCATGCTACTCGTTTCCAGTCCTCTACACTCCAGTCTCTGTGCTCTCTTGCCCAGGCAAGACGTGCAGCCCGATGGCGAGTATAGAGCAATGGTACTCTCGTAGGTCGACGGCTCCCGAAACCCATACGGTGAAGCGAGCATTGCACAGCCCGTTTACTGACTGTACGACTGGCACTGCCATTAAACTTGGTGGTAATTTGAGCTAATGTTTGGCTTCGCTGGCTACGTACAATACGCCTGAGCCGTCTCTCACCACGCACTGTCAAGGCTAATTGTCCTTTGGAGTTTGCCCGATTGCTAGTTTTTTTTTCCACCATCCATGTATTCTTGGTATACTCTTGACACTGTCGACTTTGAAAATCCTAGCTGTCTGACGATTTCGGAAATTGAATGGCCCATGCGTCGCGCACCTACGATTTGACCGCGATCAAAGGCGTCTAAATCAGGCAGTTTACCCATACTGGCAATTCCAACAACTAATTCAGAACAACCACAGTACGCGCTATATATGCAGTTACCACAGCGCCCTCACTTGCGCATACATGATGCGCAGCGCTACACAATTTGCATAGGGTTTGCTATCCCTAATTCAGTGGCACTTGAGTGTATTTCGACGAAAAAACCTTTTGAAAATCTTAAACATCTTGCCACGTTTGTTAGAGTTTACGCGCCTGTTTGGTTCCAAATTAAAATGCATTCGTCATGCAAAGATGGGTCTAGAAATTTTTGTAAATTGGTTTCAGATTCTCGATACCTTCCACCTCAACTTAAAGATGTAGTCGATCCTGTCATTCAGCGGAATAGCTTCTTTTCGAATCGCGAGAAAGTTCATCGACGATCTCAGATCCTGAAAAACACATCTGTGAACTTGCTGCTAGAATAATCTTAAAAGAAAGACACGCGATTTATGATGAAAAGTTTCCTTGTGTTTTTGAGATCCCTAAAATAAACCTTAATGCCAAATCACACGCAGACCTTATAGATTAGCAACAAAAGTATTTCCGACCTCCCATTCTTAGAGATGTCAAGGATGAAGATTTTCTCCCGATGGTGGAAACAAAAGGAAGTAAAAATATACCTTTTCTAAAATTTCCATATAATGCCCAAGCCATAGAACGTTCAGTAAAGACACTAACAGAGGTTTCTATGCAGGTATCTGATAAAATGTCTAGATAAGGTCTCATGAATTCCAAAATTAAGTCAAGAAAATTGATGCCCAAATTCGACACAAAACGTGATTTTAAAGTATCCTTTGACTAGTTTTATAAATGTTTCATGTTTTAAGTGAGGCTTTTTTTTAAATTAGTAATATTTTGTTCCTTGTGAATCGTTTTATTCTTAATAACTAATAGTTTATATAGAATTTAGAACAATATCTTCGTTCAAGTTTCATCTGTATGCCAGCAAATTTGTAAATTTTCAAAGCAAATGCGCAGGTAAAAGGAAAATATTAATAAAAAATTGTAAAGCTTTTTTCGTTCCTCTGTAAGTAGATCAAACTTTGATCACTATTAGAAATGAAAATTTTAAAATTCTTTTTTCGATATACGAGAGCTCCACCCTAATATATATATGTATATATATATATATATATATATATATATATATATATATATATATATATATATATATATATATATATATATATATACACTGGCCAATGAATTACACTAGTTATCAAAAATTAAGGAAAAATCACAAAAGGAGGGATAACACGTTCAAAACTAGGCCAATCTGTTTAAAATTTGAATATGTTGTTAAGTAAAAGGTGCTGAAGAATACTACATTATGTAAAATAGTGGCGCTGCAGTCGGAATACGTCATTTGCGAGGAGCATAAAAAGGCATGTCTCAGAACAAGGCGACAATTGTCGCTGCGAGGCTCAGATTAGACATCTGCCATAGCCAAATTCTAACAATGACCTCCAGGCATCATTTGACCGAAGAACTGCTATGGCGAGCTATTGGGAGACTAGAGGCAGGACAAAGTCAGACAGAAATGGCCAGATGGCTAAATGTGATTCCGTCTATTCTTCATAGATTTTGGCAACAATTTCTAACCATATCGGTATCCAGGAGGTTCAGCCAAGGACGGCCATGCGCTACGACGAGTGCCGATGGCCGATATTCGCCATTATGCGCACGAAGGAATAGAACCTCAACTCCTTCTGAACTCAGATCCTCCCTAGCTGCAAGCTCCGGAAGGTTGGTATCAACGTCAACCATGCGTAGAAGGCTTCGCGTAGGTGGTCTTTTTGCGAGGCGACCAGCCATTTGCGTCCCGCTCACGTCACGCCATAGGCGGAAACGTTTGCAGTGGGCAGTCAACATGCCCACTGGACGCGTGATCAATGGAGGACTGTTCTCTTTACGGACGAGTCCAGGTTTAGCCTCCAAAGCGATAGTAAGCGTATTTTGATTTGGAGAGAACCTGGAACGCGTTTTCATCCATCACACAACCGTGAAGATCCATCACACAACCGTGAGAGATACATACGGATCAGGCAATGTCTGTGTTTGGGGTGGAATCTCTTTGGGTGGACGCACAGACCTCCATGTCTTTCCTGTGGAAATGTGAATGCTTACACCTATAGAGATGACATCCTTGATGATTTTGTGCGCCCTTATGCCGGAGCAATTGGTGATGCTTTCGTGCTACAGGAAGATAACGCGAGACTGCACAGGGCTTGCACCGTGGATGCTTATCTTGAGCAGGAAACAATTTAGCACATGGAGTGGCCAGCTCGATCACCGGACCTGAATCCTATCGAGCATGTTTGGGACGCTTTAGGACGCCGTATAGCTGCTCTCAATCCTTCTCTTAGGACGCTAGCCACACTTTCAACTGCATTGCAAGAGCAATGGCTCTCACTTCCTACCGAACTCATATACCAAATAATTGACAGCATCACACATCGCTGTATGTGCTCTATTGCTTCTCGGGGGGGATCATACGCCATATTAAAAGTACTTTTCCTATACCAAACTGACACATCCGATTTGTTCATTGTATACATATGCTAGTTTCTATAACACCATAATTGTCTGACGATTTCTTTTTATGCTATTTTATACCTACCTATGTGTTGTATAATGTGTATAAGTTTCCTCAAATTCTACTCTTAACTTTTTGAGTAATCGTTATTTTTGTGACTTTTCCTTAATTTTTGATAACCAGTGTAGAAACCTGTGTGAGTTTCTACAAATGCTCGCTATCGGCGTGCGTATGCAAAACCTGTTTATGACGTGGATGAAACGTCATCAGAATGCTAGTATAAGTAAGGTGTGCGGCTGAAATTCATGATAAACGCAGTAGAATGAGATAAACGACAGATCTTTCACCATATGGAAAAGGGCTTATTGTTGGGGCCCGTTTAGCAGGAGCTACGATTGGGAAGACAGCAGAATTCACTGGGTTCTCAAAAATAGCCATTTCGAAGGTGTTCAACAGTTGGAAGCAGATCCAGCAGTCCTTGTCCAAAAGAAACTGCGGTTCGAATACAATCAACCAAGACCGTGGTCGGCGTCGTCTCAGACGGATTGTACAGCAGAAAAGGGACTTTACTCTACTTTAACTGACAGAAATCTTCAACCAAGGTTCGTCGCAACCGATCTCGGTGCGAACCATTCGCAGAGAATTGCAGAGGATGGAATTACGTAGTCGGATGCCTGTGAGGAAACCTCTCATTTCTGCCTGGAATGCTAGAATTATTTTGCAGTGGTGTCAGAAAAGACGAAACTGGACAAAAAAGACTAGAAAAAGGTTATGCGGTCAGATGAATCACTCTATACCTTGTTTGCACTGATGGAAGACGTCGATTTTGGCGAGAACCCCATGAAGCCATGAACCCATCTTGCCTTGTTTGCACTTTGCAAGGGTCTGATGGAAATATCATGATGTGGAGCATGTTCTGCTGGTATGGAAGTGGTCCCCTGATGTTCGTTGAGGATAAACCCACAGCCATGCAATACCTCGACATACTGGAAGATCAAGTAGATCCGGCAATGTTACATTTTTTCTCCGTAGGTGAAGGATACTTCATTGACGACAATGCAACTATACATCGTGCCAGAATCGTTCGAGATTGGTTCATTGAACATCAATCAGACTTAGAACACCTTCCCTGACCTTAACAAAGCCCGGATCTTAATCCAATAGAAAATGTTTGGGACATGTTGGAAAGACGCATCCGACAGCAATCTCCTCTTCCATCCAATTCACAGGATCTTAAGGTCTGTGTAGCCAATGCATGGTATTCCCCGGACGTAAATGCACTCCAGAAGCTAGTAGAATCGATGCCTTCACGAATACAGGCTGTTATCCGTGAAAAAGGAGGTCTAATAAAATATTAATCCTAGGGTTCTAATTCATTGGCCAGTGTGTGTATATATATGGGGGTTATGTGAAGTATATTGTAAATAGGTATATATATTCAGTTGCTCATAGCCATTTATTGTTTCTTCACGAGTGCTTGAGAACACAGCAGCTAAAACAGTTGAATGACAAACACAAGCTCCTCCCTCCCTACACGCACACACACTTTGACATTTATCAATTGCTTGCGATATTCGCAGCGATGAGCTGAATGTTTCACCACAACTATAAGATGTAAAGCATCGCCTATGGATGAATGGGATATCAAAAACTTCGAAAACTACTGCTTACTTTAATAGCGGTTACGTACTTTACATGTGAAAAAATCTTGCCGATTTGTTTTATTACTTTTCTGCTCATCTTCACACTATTATGGGTCAAAAGTGCCCTAAAAAGTTTTAAAAGATCCTAAACGTATAATTTTCGCTAATTTTAATGTATTATTATTTCTTGAACGCTAAACTTTATCTCTTTTGAGACGTCAGTTAAAAACACTTTATTGTAGGTATCGGTACTTAATGCAGTCTTATCAAGAATTCTAGAAATCTCATTAGTACTTATTTCGGTGAAAATGGATCTAAAGGACTTGCATCTGTTTTTTTCTGTGATGTAGTTAAGAATTGGGAAGGTACTTGAGAAGAAAATGCATTTTAAAAGTTAACTTTATTTTATCTTTCAAAAGTCTAATGGAATATTACATAAACTAGTAACATTTTTCCAAAGATTACGTTTAATGGGATCTAATCATGTATGTTTCTCTGGAAGCAATTTTGCATTTTTATTAGTTTATACATAAATAAATGATTTAAACACAAAAAGTTCCCTTCTGATTCATAGATAAATACGAACATTTGCACGAGCATATATACATATACATAAATGTATTTGAGGCTCATTTCAACCAAATACTTAAATTTTAAATGCAAAGTACCCCTTCAACCCCTTACTCGGCGAGTTATTTATAACTCCAATGTCATTCAAAAAAATCCTATATTTTTTAAATGTCATTATAAGAAGTATATTTTCTCGTTACTTTCAGAGTTTCATAAAGTCTAAAATATCTAGTATTTTATTCTCTTTTTCTTATAACTTATTTTTTATGAACACGAAGGTTGGACAACAAAAATGGTTGCGAATATACAGTTAGCAATAGTCTATAGAAGTATTAATTGAAAAGATCTGATATAATATAGTGAGAAGACTAATATCCCGTTATTAACAGCAGTTAAAAGTGTTGCCTATCTTAAGGGCTGGACAAATAATGCTAGTGTGCCAATCAGTACGTATCTTTTCTAATCTCTAAATGCTACTTTTAAAATACTATAAAAACTTAGTTATTAATTAATACTATAAAAATTTAGTAGGGTGTGAGATGTGGTGATCTTGAAAGCCATTCATGTCTGCTATGCCTGAACAATAGGTGATCGGTGCTAAACATTGACCGTAATAATTCCATCACTTGACGTTCCGTGTGCTTCATCGTGCATGAAAACAGTCGTGTCCAGTTCACTTAGTTCTTGTAGGTTAGGAAGAACAATGGTACGTAAAGTTATAATACCGCGCCCCTGTTATGTCCCGTGGCACAACTTTATTAAAAGTGCAAAGAACCGATCTTGAACGATGCGGTAAATCTACACGACGCAGTCACTTTTGTTGGCCGCAACGTTACTTCAGCGTACTCATGAGGGTTCTAGAAGCCCTAATGCTGCAATCTTGAGAATTAACTTCCCCATCTAGAGAGAAATGTGCCTCATGCGTCCATAAACTGTAGAATAACCAACCATCATTGTTCTACAACTTCTAAAAGGCCCACCAGGCAAATGCTTCAGTCCATCCTCTAGCAGCAGTTGCTAAACATGTTGGATTTTATGCGGATAACCTTCGTAATGTCATTCGGAGGGCTCTCCATACTGTAGTGCAGTTTTTTTCCACCACTGTATATATATATTTGCAAATTTTACGAGTCTACTGAAATCTAGCCAAATATGAGAGTTGTCGCCAAATTGGCGATGGATTTGGTGACCTATTTTGGTTGCCAAATTTGGCGATATTTCACCACATTTGGTGATATGGCGCCAATGGTCGCCAACTGACCGTCTAGACAGACCTTTCTGGAACCTTCAGGAGATATCTTGCTGACTGACCGATAGGGGGCGCTTTTGAAGTCTATAAATTTACCTGACATTGGCATTGGAACTCAGTTCAATTTCTACTGAGAACTGAATGTGTTGAAAGTTCGTTAGGCGTGTATTGTATTGAAGACTCTAGTATTCTAACTTGTGTTTTTAGAGTTTTCTGCTGTATAGAAGACAGATGTTACATGTTTTCTGTTTGAATTTGTGCATGCGCCGGAAGAACTTACAGAATGATAAATTTTATTTCGTGTGCAGTTTCTGAAGAAATTTTATTCAGTCCTAACAAACCCAGGAAAACAGAACAATATCAATATATATATATATATATATATATATATATATATATATATATATATATATATATATATATATATATATATATATATATATATATATATATATATATATGTATATATACAGTGTGTAACAAAATTATAAGACCACTAATTAAAACAAATTTTTTTTAAAAACCTAATATGATGTTGATCCACCATTTTTCTGAATAACTTCAAATACTCGATTTTTCATTGAATTAATTAGGTTTTCAAGCAAATATTTGGGAATTTTGTCCTATTCATCCATGATAGCTAGTTCCAATTCACACACAGAATCATACTGACGGTTATTTGCATACACTTGACGAGCCAAATGGCCCCACAAGTTTTCGGTGGGATTCAGGTATGGACTAAGGCTTGACCAGTTTAAGACCTCGATTTTTTCTTTTTGAAACCAGTTTTTAGTTGATTTAGACACATGGCATGGCGCATTGTCTTGCTGAAATTTCCAGTTTGATCCTCCTAAAAATGGGCCAAAAGGTATAAGGTTTTGGTAAAGCAGTTGTTCATAACAAATGGAGTCCATTTTTCCAAGATCACATTTTCCATCATATGCAAAAGCTCCCCACACCATCGCAGAAAGACCACCCATCTGTCTACTGAAGAAAACCCGAGGTTCCGTTCGTAAATCATACCAGTAGGAAATATTACCGTCCGGGCCATCCAAATTAAATTTTTTTTCGTCGGAAAAAATAATATTTTTCCAAGCAGCATCCCAGGTTATGACTTCCTTTGCCCACTTCAACCTTCCTTCTTTATGATGCTTTAACAGTCTTGGTTTTCTTTTTAATTTCCGAAGAGCAACATTTGAATTTGATCTTAAAGTGCGCCAGACTGTCATATGTGAAATAGTTTTACTTGTCTGCTGTGTTATTTCACGAGTAGACAAGTTCTGTTTCGTTGCAAGCTTGCAAATTCGTCTCTTATCGCGAGCTGATAATTTACTCTTTCTGCAGATCTTTTATATTTTCCATAAAAATCTCTTTTACTTAAAACGTTATGAATAGCAGTTTTAGAACGTTTAATTATCTTACTTATTTCACGTTCCGATTTTCCAGAACCCTTATAAAACCAAATTTTTCGAACTTCTAGTTCAGATAATTCTCTTCCACGCGGCATTGTGAATTTCCTCATAAAAACAAACAAATTAAATTCTATTTTCTTTTACAATATTATCGTTTGGACTTTTTTGTGATGTAAAGTTACAGTTTATCTACGATTTTGAAAGAAAAAATAAAATAGTTCTAAAAACGCAAACGATTTTAAATAAAAAAATAAGTGATGTTACATTTATGTTACACCGAGATTTCAAAAAATCGTTTCCTGTGTGAAATTAACTCAATTTTTTCCTTTAAGCGATTTATTTGAGAAAATATAACTTTTTTTATTTGCTTCAAATTTTAAAATTATTCATTTTATGCAGTGTAATATTAAAATGAGTGATATTTTGGGTGGTCTTATAATTTTGTTACACACTATATATATATATATATATATATATATATATAAAAACTGAAGTGCCACTGAATTAGGGATAGCAAAGCCTATGCAAATTGTGTAGCACTGCGCATCATGTATGCGCAAGTGACGGTGCTGTGGTAACTGCATATATAGCGCGTACTGTGGTTGTTCTGAATTAGTTGTTGGAATTGCCAGTATGGGTAAACTGCCTGATTTAGATGCCTTCGATCGAGGACAAATCATAGGTGCGCGACGCAAGGGCCATTCAATTTCCGAAATCGTCAGACAGCTAGGATTTTCAAGGTCGACAGTGTCAAGAGTATACCAAGAATATATGGATGGTGGAAAAAAACTAGCGATCGGGCAAACTGCAAAGGACAATTAGCCTTGACAGTCGCGGTGAGAGACGGCTCAGGCGTATTGTACGTAGCCAGAGAAGCCAAACATTAGCTCAAATTACCACCCAGTTTAATGACGGTGCCAGTCGTACAGTCAGTAAACGGACTGTGCAACGCTCGCTTCACCGTATGGGTTTCGGGAGCCGTTGACCTACGAGAGTACCATTGCTCTATACTCGCCATCGGGCTGCACGTCTTGTCTGGGCAAGAGAGCACAGAGACTGGAGTGTAGAGGACTGGAAACGAGTAGCATGGAGTGATGAGTCTCGATTCCGACTACTTAACGCCGACGGGAGGCTGAGAATATGCCGTCAGGCTCATGAAACCATGGATCCTGCATGCCTGGCTGGAACTGTACAAGGGCATGGTGGCTCAATCATGGTCTGGGGTGTTTTTTCGTGGCACAGTTTGGGATCTTTGGTGCGTGTACCAACCTCCCTCAATGCAATTCGGTACGTAGAGTTGCTGGGTGATCACCTCCATCAGTTTATGCTGTTCTGTTATCCGCACGGTAATGGAGTTTTCCAGCAAGACAACTGTACCTCTCACAAGCCCCGGTTGGCTACTGGCTGGTTGGATGAGCATTCCTCTGACTTCTCTGTCATGAATTGGCCTCCTAGAAGCCCAGACTTAAATCCTATTGAGCATCTTTGGGATGTTTTGGAACAAGGCGTGAAAGGCCATCACACAGCACCAAAGAACCTTACTGAATTATGAACAGCTTTCGACGATATTTGGCAAGCCATTCCCGTGGAACGTTTCCAGAAACTTGTTGAATCTATGCCTCGTCGTGTGGCAGCCGTTATCAAGGCCAGAGGAGGCCCATCTCGTTACTAGGTAGGTATCCTTAATTCAGTGGCACTTCAGTGTATATATATATATATATATATATATATATATATATATATATATATATATATATATATATATATATATATATATATATATATATATATATATATATAAAGAGAGAGAGAGAGAGATCAGCAAAATTTAGAGTTCTAGCATTATAATGAATTTAAATGATGGTTTTGTGTTGAAGTTATATATATCACGCAAGTAGCATCACACTTATATTCTGTTTTGTGAAAAACATTGAAATTTAAATTATTTTTAAAGCTTTCTTTTCTTCATATTTTCCAATTTACTTCGACAAAATGTTTACCATAGTAAATGTGCGATCGACAGACTAATGTTTTCAGTTTTATGCGTATCTAGCACTGTATAAGATTTCTAATCACACACATTATTGAATGTTATTCTAAAAACTTAAATTGTTTTGATAGACACAAGTCTCAAAATTTTATTGCCTTTTTTTAAAGAATTCCATGAATTATTGACAAACAATTTGAAAAAATAAAACAGTCAACTTAAAATTAACCACATTCTTCAAATTGTATGTCTTCTTGAGCTCTTCGGAAAAAATACATTTTAACCTTCATGTGTTAGTTGGGGCAGTACACCGTCGAGCTTCTGCCTCGATAGAGTGTTGATGTACTTTTATCAGCTGGTGTTAAGCCTCGCGTGTGACGTACGTGTTTACGCTTTTTTTTTGTTTTTCTTTTCGGTTACCTTTACTAGTCTGTAGCCTTACGGGGATTAATTAATCCTTCGTATGAGTGACGGGCCTGTTCTAGTGACAGCCTTTGATTACGGTACTAATTTGCAGGCTTATGAACGCTGGGGGCCCCTGGGCAGGTGCTATTTAGCCCCCCCCCCCTTACGAACATTTATAAAAATAGGAACTATCCATGGGCTATACATACTAGTACTAGGTGCATACACCAAAGGGGTTTTGGGGCCCCCTAGCATCAGGGGGGCCCATTGAACAAAGTCCCGATTTACCCATGCGATAAAAAAGCCCTGCTAATTTGGATAACAATAGATTGAATCTTATCGATAAAATGGCAAGTTATATGGATACAGAAAATACGGCGATCTCTAGTAGTGATGTGCTTCTAAATGGTGATATAAATGGATGCCGACCGGAACTGATTCCTGAAGTGATAAGACGACTATAAGAATGTAGTGTATGCATGGATTAAAAAAATTACGCTGACCAGATCTCATCAATTACGGATTTCTTAAAGGACTTAAACCAAGGACTGACTAGCTCTGGAAACGTCTGTTATCGAGTAATGACGATATTGAGAGGTATGTGCAGTGTAGGATTTACATATAAGCTAAAAAGGCTACAGCATAGAGCCTCAAGTAAAAAATAAAAAATATAATATATATATATATATATGAAACAAATTTAATCCTTTTAAATACTCCTAACATGCTTTTTCCAAATTCGTTTATCTTATTGCAACAGAATACCGTCCCCTTAACTTTGGATTGCGACCTATATTCAACCAACATAAGTCTATCTTTCCCCTAAAGCTGTTGCACGCGCGGACCATTATATAACAGTTATATAAGATCGAAGCGGGTCGAACGCTCGAGAAAACATCACCCCATATGACGCGTTAAAGTCAGGTGCTAATTCTAACCAATTAAAGTTCAGCGCGCCTGTACTCAAGGACATACAACTAGGGTTTTCGCGGGTCTTTGGGTGTCTGTCTCCGTCCTGGAAACATGTCGTAAATTGCGCTGCGGTTTTTTTATATTGCTATGTGCTGTTCCGACAGCCCCAGGACGATATTTCTTATGCATAAAGTCCTATAGCTATTATAACTGGAACTTAAATAGTGTACTTGAGCCAGTAGAATATTACTTAATAAAGAACTGTGTAACCAGCTAAGCGGAGTATTATGTTTTCTCGCCTGGACTTCATCCCTACGCCAATCAGCCACTTTCTACGACTACATTTAGGACTTTTCCAGTTCACCGACCTGTTGCATCGCCCCGCGACAGTAATCATTACAACTAGTCGGCCGGATTCGAACCTGCGCGGGAAGATCCCAATGGATTTCCAGACCAGGGGAAGAAACTGTGTGGATTTTCCCAAATGTGAGGAGAATGCCAGCGTAAACAACTTCGACACCAGCTAGACGCGGCGTTTTTTAGACAACAACATTGTGGAATTTGTAGCTTCCTCTGTGGTGTTCCGGTTCGAGCTATTTCATTCAAGTATCATCTATATGCGCGCTTATGCTCAGTGTTTGTTGAAAATTGTGAAAGAAGAAGAAATTTTTTATCGTGAGTGCTTCGCAGTCTTTGCCCAGTGCCGTGTGACCTTCTACAGAGAGTATTCGTGGTACGCGTTGTGTGTTTTCGTGCTGCGCAAAAAGTTTCCGCATTTGTGTGACTAACGTTTGTGTTCAAGACCTTCATCTGTGTGCGCGTTTTGTGTTCAAGATCTCGTCTAGGGGCAAATAGGTGACTTCGAGTCGCCAAAATGAAAATGTGTTTGTGATACAGAAGCCGTGATATATTTTTCAACGTCCTTACGCGTCGTCAGGATTTTGGTGCTGCTCTTGTGGTGAAACGCAAAACGGTTTAATTTTTTTCTTTTCTCTTTCCTGAAAAACTGGGGTTGGATTGAAGTAAATTATTTTACCTAAAATTATGTTTAATATTTAAAGTTATAATACAATAATAGAAAGAACTGGGTAAAATCTCTAAATGTAAGATTTGTGGGGTATTTTGAAAGTGGAATTTTTTTAAATAGTTATATGTTGAAAACGTATTAAGAGTATTTAATGTGTAATAAGTAAAATTTTGCTGAAGATTATGATATTATATTAGTAAATTTTCCTTTGATAAAAAATATTTTGAGAGTATTGGTTAAAATATTGTTAAGATTAAATGTTTTTATAATAAGATAGAGAAATTATAGTAGTGTTGTTTCCATTGAGATAAAGTATTAAGATTTATGAAGTGTTTTAAAATATTTTTCTTTTCATGATTTATTTTCAAATTGGAGAATTAAATAATAATAATAATAAGAAGAAGAAGAATAAGTAGTATTATAGTAGAAAATTTTTGTTGACATGTGTTTTTGTGGGTAACATCTGAAAATTATGACTTGTATTAGTAAATTCCATTGATATGAGGTATGAATGTTTATGAAATAGATAAACCTAATTACCAAGCTGGTCGAGGAACTGAAATTGTACATGCTTCTAAACTAAGATATTATCATTCACCTGACCTTTTTAAAATGCATCATGAAGCCTAAACCCATGTTTGGACAGATTTTTAATTACTAATATGCTCCTAATACAACAACAGTAAGTAAATCCAATTTAAATAACCTATTCTCTTAAATTGAACTATGAACCCCAAAATTAAAAAAACTATGGTAAAAATTGATAATCCACCTGACAGAATTGAATCATACCTGAATAATGACAAACTTCATGATCCCTGAGATCCTTCTCCTTTTTGATTTTAAATTTTGCGTGTTGTCCACATAAATTAAATAAACTGGAAAAAAATCTTTTAAACTTCCTCTTAGAAAAACTATTATGTGTGAGCTTCTGGATCTCATGGGTGAAACTACTGGAAATGACAACTATAATTCTTTCATCTTTCAGTAAATTCTCTACTTCTCGAATACACTATCCTATTACCCACCTCTAACCGCGCGTTGGATGTCATCCCATCTGTTTAGAATCCTTTTTAATTTTTTTTTTGCTTCACCTACTCAGTCACTTGAAGTGCTGAGAAATAATACTTGAAAATAATGACTAAAGATAGGCCTTGGGATGACCGCGCCTTTTGCCCTCCCAATTCCAACTCATACTTCCATAGGCATGACAATTGTCCACCTTTCCTATTTCCCATCTTCGTCCCAAACAAGATGTTGTCTTGGCTGTCATGTCCTATGGGAGAATAACGGTTGATCCACTGTACGACCACTTACACTTTTACACAAACAACAACACACACCCTCACTCCTTAGTAGGGTTATGACAGAATTTGAACCTAAGGCAGTTGAGGGATACACACACACAAACACTAACACCTTTACAAAAACAACCAAATGTGATATATTGTGTTACTTAATAAGAATTTTTGCATTTTTACATTCCATGTTATATTAAAATTTTATTGAATATTGTAGTGTTACCATGGTCAGCATAAGAAATCAATTGTGTATTTAAATCTTCATATCATTTTATTTTGTGAATTATTACTTACTTTTTATGTTCTAATAATAAACCTTCACTTGCCAATGGTATAGAAAGGACTATACGAAGGTTGAAAATGTTATAGTATATTAATCATATCAACATTTAGTCTTCCTATATTTTTGTGTTGTAACGATTTTGAATATTGCTCACCCTAACGAGTGGGTTTAGTGTACTGATATTTAAATTTTCATTCCTTTAGTGATATATTTAAATTTCCTGACCTGGGCAGACACACAAAGATGAAAGTAATACAAAATTTCATTTTCAACACCTGAGTCAAAATTACTATTCAAAATTTTTGTCAAAATTACTTTTTTGTCTACGCAGTTCTCTCCTGATGGAGAGCCTTGCTGAGGGAGCCGGCCCCTCACGCAAGTCTTTTCCGGAGGGGGGAAATTGAAACAAATTTAATCCTTTTAAATACTCCTAACATGCTTTTTCCAAATTCGTTTATCTTATTGCAACAGAATACCGTCCCCTTAACTTTGGATTGCGACCTATATTCAACCAACATAAGTCTATCTTTCCCCTAAAGCTGTTGCACGCGCGGACCATTATATAAGAGTTATATAAGGTCGAACCGAGTCGAACGCTCGAGAAAACATCACCCCATACGACGCGTTAAAGTCAGGTGCTAATTCTAACCAATTAAAGTTCAGCGCGCCTGTACTCAAGGACATTCAACTAGAGTTTTCGCGGGTCTTTGGGTGTCTGTCTCCGTCCTGGAAACATGTCGTAAATTGCGCTGCGGTTTTTTATATTGCTATGTGCTGTTCCGACAGCCCCAGGACGATATTTCTTATGCATAAAGTCCTATAGCTATTATAACTGGAACTTAAATAGTGTACTTGAGCCAGTAGAATATTACTTAATAAAGAACTGTGTAACCAGCTATGCGGAGTATTATGTTTTCTCGCCTGGACTTCATCCCTACGCCAATCAGCCACTTTCTACGACTATATTTAGGACTTTTCCAGTTCACCGGCCTGTTGCATCGCCCCGCGACAGTAATCATTACATATATATATATATATATTTATGTTTGTATATATATATATATATATATATATATATATATATATATATATATATATATATATATAAATCGATTAAAAATAATCTCGTAGAAAAATCACCGAAATGAAGTCAGAGATATCACGATAATTTCTAAATAATTTTAAATATACAATATATAAAATTAAAATAATTTTGGCGCATTGTAAAATTGATTGAGACTGTCGAATTTTCACCTGAATAAGAGATTAATTTTTTATATACTACCAATTAGGTGGTTATATTAATTATTTTTTACCTTTAATTTTCATATTTTCATAAAACTTTCTGTTCTATGAGCCTTGTTTGCCATTTTAAAAGCCCTTTAATTATATAATTATTTCTGTGATTTTGTAAACACATCCTTTATTATTTTTTAATAAAAATTAAAAGTCAATGTATTTTCATATGTTAAAAAGGCGTAAATATTTAAAATTTACTGAGGCCAACTTATGAAATTTAAAACAGCAGAGGGCCTCTGGGGTTTGTATAGCTTAGGCCTCAGCAAGTCTAAATCTGGCCATGGGTATGTGGCATTTCATTACTCAGTTTTGGTATTCATGTAGTGTTGACAATATTAATATTATTTATCAGCATATTGATATAAATATATTGTGGCCTATTAAACAGAAAAAATCTAGGAAATT
This sequence comes from Dolomedes plantarius, assembly GCA_907164885.2. Lineage (NCBI taxonomy): Eukaryota > Metazoa > Arthropoda > Arachnida > Araneae > Dolomedidae > Dolomedes > Dolomedes plantarius. The sequence goes on along the minus strand of OU015503.1, from coordinate 35,956,605 downwards.
AAGTTTTAGTAATAATGATGTTAATAGTACTGAGAATATGAACAATGAGAGAGAAATTCCGAAATCCATAAACCTTGCGAAGAGATCCTAGGCAGAGGAAGTAAGGGAAAATGTTATCAGGACAAAAAATCGCTATGATATATTGAGGAAAGAGAGCATAGGCGTAGCGTGCTTCTAACTTTTTATGGGGGGGGGGCAGGGGGGGCACGAATTAAATTCAGTTAGGGACCTCCTCAGCCTATTGACTGCCGGACGGTCCTTAAAATATGAAATATTATGATTTTTTAAAAATTGAATAACATTAGAATTGATATTTGAGTTGTATTCAAAGTTATACAATGAGAAAAATATAATATAAATAAAATAAGAAAAATATATAGCATCGAATTTTTGTTATGGATCATATCATTGTTAAGAACTATGTTAAGGCTAAAGACATAATCGGTATCTTCAGTTTCACAGTTTGTTCAGTTTCAACTTTCTTAAAAGTTTTCTACAATTTTTCGATTTTAACTGAACTTCAATTAACGTTTTAATTTATTTCAAGTAAGTTGGGGGGGGGGATCCCCCGACGCTACGCTTACGGACGAGAGTGAAGGGATTAATGATGAAACAGGGGTAGATTACACCCCTGAAATTAGTGCGCAAGCACCAAGGGAGAAGAAGCCAGATCCCTTTTGGATCTTGAAAAGCCAGGATAAAGAATGGAAAATCATAACGCAAGAAATCAACACAGTTGCGAATGATAAACTTTCAACTCCAGGACTCAGGAAAATTCAATAAAGTTTTTCCTAAAAACATCACTCAGTTTAAAAGTATACAGAATCGCCTAATGCAACGTGAAATCAAATTCTTTGCAATGAACCCAAGTGAAGAACGCCCACTAAAAATTTTAATCAAAGGCATCCCTTCAGATATCACGACTATGGAAGTAAGAGAAGAACTGATTGCCCTGGGTTATTCAGTTCAAAGGGTAGCACAACTCAAAAGGTTTAAAGACAAATCTAAATTACCAATTTTTCTGTGTAACCTATTTCCTAATAACAAAACCAAAGAAATTTATGAAACTAGGGAGGTTTTATTGTAAGGGTAGAGACATATAAATTTGAAGGGGGGCGAAACAATGCTATAATTGTTTGAACTTCCACCACAGTAGCGATACTTGCCAATTGGATGCACGATGCTTAAAATGTAGTGAGAGTCACGCGACAAATCAGTGCCATTGTGGAAAAAGGATTGTGTTTGCCACCCCAATAATCTTAAAAATAAAAAACAGCAGATACAATCAATTAGAGATGTAGGAAAGATGAACGATGATAACGGTAGGTCAATCGTACAAAACAATTCTAGAAGCTCGTTTCAAAAGGCAGCAGCTGCCCCGGAAAAAGATTACAGTGCACTTTTTAAACCACAAAAGCTGGTTTTGCCACCCCCAACAATAGCAACTGAAACTGGTAATAGTGTAGCGGTACCCGTTCTCACCCCATGCAATAACACAATATCCAGCGATATTTCAGTTGAAAGACTTGAAAGGGTCCTCGACAAAACTTCTTGCTATTGAGGCTGCAATCTCAAAAATACGAAACCACGCTAGAGAAACCAGTATAGATTTCATGACCCTTATGGGCTTGAATAGTATACTAACAGCTCTAGTGGCTGGTTCCCAGGGGGCGTCCTCTTCTCTTTAATCTCTCGTAAGGCAGTTAGGATACTGAGTTGGAACGCTGATGGGCTCCAAACCAAGATTGGCGAACTTAGGAATTTACTCATCGATAACCCTGTTGATTTGGTCCGAGTACAGGAGGTTAGAAATCGTCATGCGAGGTACCTTAAAATCCAAAATTATAATTTAATACACAAGCCACATGTTGCCAAAAGTAATAATAGTACCCTACATTATGGAGGTACAGCAATCTGTATCAAGAGAAACTTTAAATTTGTTCTTATCCCCAGTCTTAACCTTAATATTCTTGAAAACACCATAGTCAGAATTTATCCTACCCCCAGTAATCCTATCTACATTACTAGCATCTATCTCAGGGCAGCTTATAATTTTTCAGCCAGTATTTATATTCAAAATTTATTCTCCCTAGGTGATAAAGTTATTTTGGCTGGGGATTTTAATGCACACCACCTACGCTGGAACTGCGCGTACAACAGATATTTCATTTGTAGGTATGTAAGGGACATTAATGAATACTGAAATGATAATAGTATAGATATAGCTTTCCTACCAACCCCTACACGTTTCGGCCACTCTGGTACTCAGTCAGTCATTGATTTTGCTCTTTTAAATAATATTAATTTTCCTTATGACATTACCCCAATAGACACTCTTTCCTCTGACCGTATTCCAATCATTTTAAATTTACATACTAACACTCCCCTCCCTTCTATACTAACCCCCCACTTCATAAATTGGATTCACTATACTAATAATGTTTTTAACTCTCCCCCTCCTTTCAATAGCATTAACTGTAAAGAGGATAAAGATAAAGCTGTTATCTCCATCACTGACAATATCAATAATGCGCTTAGCTCTGCCAAGACTCATATTCCCCCAAATAACTTTAATAAACTCCCACTGTACATTAAAACGCAAATTAGAAATAGAAATCAAATTGGGAAAATGTGGCAATGTACGGCCTCCGTCAGTGCACGTTGAATTTCATAGACTTAATACTAAGATTAAAATTGATATCAAAAATTATACAAATTAAAAACACTGTTTTATTGAGTCACTCGCTCCCTCGGACAGTAGCATTTGGAATTACCTAAAACGTATTGAGAAACCGACTACTCCACTCCCCCCTTTTAACTCCTCTTCTGGCATTCTGACGAGTGACTCGGAAAAAATTGAGGCCTTGGCAGATAACTACGAAAATGAGTTATCCCCCACCATAATTCTTTTGCCTATGCACTATTGATAAAGTTGACGACATTTTTAGACAGTTTTACAACAATAGGCTCACTTCTATCAATAACGAACCTCTTGAACCCATTACCCCTGCTTACATTCAAAATGCTGTCAACTTGCTTCCTAATAATAAAGCACCTGGAATTCATAACATAACTAATTCTGTTATAAAAAAACTTACCTATAAATTACGTTAATATTTTATGTGAGCTTGCCAATAAAATTTTCGAATTTAAGTACTTTCCGATAGCATGGAAAACTGCGATAATTATACCGATTAGGAAACCTATCGTTCCTCTTTCTACCTTGCGATTCCCCCTCGAACCAGCTGTTTGCTGGAGAAGGAGATTGATAACCTGTTCCCGGAATTCCTATCCTGCTTACTACTTTTCTCTTTCAATTCGCTACTCGCGCTTACGGACTTCGGACCTACCGTCCTTTTGTCCTCTTCCTTTAAGTTGTTTTTTATCCTAATCTTATTCCAAATTTCCCGTCTTCTAGTTTTGAAATTTTTTTATAATTTCTTGTTTCACCAATTGTTTAAATTCTCCATTTAAGTTAGCCATGCCACATTAGTTGATCATGCTCGTTCTAGTTAATTAGTTGATTTTTCAACTAATTAATTTATGTTTTTTCCTTTAATCATTGTCAGCACTTGTAACAACACATTGTAATCTTGAGAACTGTAACCTTATGTCACATGCTACGGTCAATGGGCAGTACACCTTTAAAATTGCCAAAAAATCATCTGTTTGTTCTTTATATTGATCGAAACCCGGATTCATTCTGACCATTCTTTTTGTGATACGACAATTACATTATGGATGTCAAAATAATTGTGAACATCCAAACAGTAATTTTTCCAAATGCCCTGCAACCAAAGTCTTGTTTACATCCAGATTACACATACATATGGACATGGACAAAAAGTTTTCGTGAGGTTCCAAATAGGGCTAAGAAATCCCTTTACCCTCAGTATGGATATGGGAAGCACTGAAGCTTTTCACGCATGGTACAAGAAGAAATGAATCAAGTAAAAAAAAAAAAATCCAGATTACACGTCCTTGCTGACTCCGAAATTATCATGCTGCATTCAAAAACATTACTCATATACTTACTCCATGATTTTTATGCCATGGTTTTCACACAGGAAATGAAATAGAATTTAAGCACTACTACTTCAATTACTCTATTACTTCAGTTTGAATTGCCCACACATGTTCGTAAAGGCTGAGCAATTTTTTTTTTTTTAGTTTTACAGATTGAAAAACCGCTTGAAGTTAAAAAAAAAGCTCTCCTCAGAGCTAAATTTCAATTCTTTTTATATCAATACAAATCAGAAGTTATTCTGGAGACGAATAGTGCAATTGATAAAAATAAACATGCCTCCGGACGGCATGCAAATAAGCGATAGTTGACGGGCAATCACTATACGAAAAGAAGTGCAGTGTCAACACCTGAAAGTGCTTGTAGAAAGATGTTAAAGAGTAAGTTTTTTGACGATTATAATATAGAAACTGAATTATTAGGCTAATCGTATGATAGATATTGCTATATTATTTAGTGAAATATCTAAATATTTGTGCTTGCAAAAGTTGTGGTAGTGATATTAACAAATGGGGGCTAAAGTATGATATCTCCCCCCAGGAGATTTCTCGCCATATCAGGCGCTCTTTGTTTTGGTTGTAGGTTATTTATATATATATATTGATCTTCTTTTCCCATCAGCTGTACATAAAACTACTAACCATTGCATCGATGAGTTTGTGGGCTGGAATGATCGGTCCACCACTATAAATTCATTGGAGGGTGAAAATAGGCATCATAAGCTCGCTTTGATACATTCGTTGACGCCGAATACAATTGAAAGTACGTGGAGGCATGTAAAAACATCGTTGCCTACGTACAATCGTAAGGCAGATTTTAAATTCTACCTAACGATGTACATGTTTTAGAAATCATGTTCGGCGGCAAATGTAGATTGTTTTAATAAATGGGTCATCATCTAAACTCTCACTTTGCTGTGATAATTGTGAAGAACTTTCTACCTTTAGCATGTTCGGATTCCTGGCAATCTGTATATATAAGTGCAAAATACCACTCTCGTGGTAGCAAAATACCTACTCTCGTGGAAGAAAAAGAAGCATTTCTGGCCAGTAGTTAGGAGGTTTTGCCACCTGAATACATCGGTAACTTGTTTGGATTCAGCACGCCAATATGAAAATATTGATCTTCTTTTCTCATCATAATACTACTCTCACTTCGCTGTGATAATTGTGAAGAACTTTCTACCTTTAGCAATCTCGGATTCCTGGCAATCTGCATATATAAGTGCAAAATACCACTGACTGAATGATCACTGTATCTCTTGGACCACTATCTCTTGTCAACTGTATATCTCATCGAGGGGAAGAAAAAGAAGCATTTCTGGCCATTAGTTAGGAGGTTTTGCCACCTGAATACATCGGTAACTTGTTTGGATTCAGCATGCCAGTATGAAAATATTGATCTTCTTTTCCCATCATAAAACTACTAACCATAGCATCGATGAGTTTGTGTGCTGGAATGATCGGTCCACCATTATAAATTCATTCGAGAACGAAAATAAACATCTGAAGCTCGTTTTGACCTTCAAAAGCATCATTCAAGGAATGGCGGGGTGTTTTTACAGAAGACATCATCTTCATATAGAACTCTCTGAGGGCAAGCGAATTTACAATTTTTTGCAGTGGACTTAAGAGATGTCTACCCGGGAAACATGGTAAACAATTTCAGGAGATCGTCCCAACCCCACAATCCGAAGGAATACAAGAACTTTTGCCTCCCCCTGCCAAGCAAAAAAGAACTGTAAGAAGAGGATAAAGTACCATTTGTCAATGATTTGAAAGATGCCGATTGGGAAGAAAATGTTTACGTAAGTGGGAATTTTTTAAATCTATTTTTTAATAATTTTTAATATCATAGGGCGTGCAGTTTTCAGTGCAGGGGGAAGGGTGAAATTTTATCTGTGTATAATTTTCCATGTTCCTGTATTTATAATATTTTTAAATGTATTTAAATATAAATATTTAAAATGTTTCTAATGTGTATATTTTTCAAAGTTGTATTTAAAATGTAATTGTATTTTTTATGAAAAATATTTTCTTGGAATTTTTGTATGAGTGATTTTTTATAAAAAATGCACGTGAACTAGGGTCCCTGCAAATACCGCGTTAAACCAAACATGCCTTGGAAGTTTAACCTTATGGGTGGTATGGAAAAATACTTAAATATTTGGATGATTTTTTCAAAAAATTTTCTTAAGTTTCATAATTAAAAAGGTGGTTTTTATTAAAAATGCTAAAAAAAATACACAAAATTTCCAATATTCGAATGATTTCTTTAAAAAAAATTTCTAAGTTTCATAATTTAAAAAGGTAGTTTTTATTAAAAATAAGAAAACAGAAATACAAAATTTTAAATATTTGAATGGCTTTTTCAAAAAAATTTTCTAAGTTTCATAATTTAAAAAGGTGGTTTTTTATTAAAAAAGCTAAAAAATATTCGAAGTCCAGCATTTTGAAAACACCACTTAAAACACTTTAGCAAGAAATTTTCCACTCCTCAAAACATGGTAAAATTGCCAAACTTTGCACAAAAAAATTCCATGTGTAAATGTATAAATATGCTATATATATGTAAAAAATGTATAAATATGCTATATTGCTCAAGTAAAATATACAAGCTAAAGAGAATCAGATTAGAAAATGATACAATTACCAAGAACACGTGAAAAAACTTGGAAGTGTGTAAAAAAATCAAAGAACTCAAGTGGTTGCCTATGCAGCAGAAAAAAAAACCGTGTATTCACATTCAACCCTTCTGGACCAGCCGGCTTACTATTACTATTACCCTTGTGACTTAGCTCATCGAGGTGGCTCACCCGAATGAGCCGTGCCACAAGGATTGGCACAAAATCATCTTGGCGAGCTTGGAACACAGGTAAGGAATCTTAGCCAAGTTTTCCAAGTCCAGTATTTGAATGATTTTTCAAAATTTTTTCCTAGTGTCATAATTAAAAGGTGTTTTTTATTAAAAAAAGCCAAGAAAAATATTTTAAGTCCCACATTTTGAAAACACCGCTCAAACGCATTGATGAGAAAATTTTTCCACTCCACCAAAGAGTAAAATCTCTAAAATCAGCATTCAACAGCCATTACTGTGGTACAAACAGCTAACATTACTCAGTTTGTGGTATGCTCTCACTCTTTCCTATTTGTCTCTGACACAAGCTCCCAGACATGTAAGAGAAAATAAAGGACTCACACATTAGACAGATCTTTGTTATATATATATGCAAAATACTTTGTATACTATATTATTTTATATTTTTTGTGTACAACTATATTTTATACTTTTTGTATACTATATTTGCACTTATTTTCACTGTAAAGAATGTCGTCTCAGATTTAGGTTTTTTTCTTTTTTAGTTTTTGATATTTAACACAATAGTGCACCCAGGATTTAATCTTGGGGGGGGGGGAAGTTGAACTGATAAAAATATTTACAATGCAAATGCAATATACATTTCTCAATTCTATTTCAAGGCAATTTCTATTTCTCTGAGGGGGGGGGGGCACTCTCTAAATGCGCCACTGATTTAACATATTAATTTTTTAGCAAAACGGGTTCTAACACTTAGTCTTATAAAACACATGTTATCTTTCAGAGTTTTTAATTGTTTAAGTTAAGGATATATTGTTAATCTGAAATTAAAATATGCATGTCTATGTACAGTCCATTTTTAATCACCAAAGAGGTGTTGCTCAACAGTTTTTTCTTAATTTTTTATCCAAGTTTTCTTCAGTTTTATGAGTTTAAAAACATGATTAAAAGTTTTTTTACCTATAAATTTTTTGGAGCAGCCCATTTTTAACCAGCTATGCAGTCGTTTTTTGGTGAAAAACTTGGTTTCTAACTGCTTTATTTTTATACATATCAAGATGAATCAAAAAATAAAAAGTGCAGCATAAAACTGTTTACATTTTAGGTATTTAAAGAATTTTCATTAATCTTAAGGATCAAGACCAAAAATATGTTTAAAAATAGAAATAAATGGTCAAACACCACATTTTGCTGCCATTTATATTTTATGAAAGAAATCAGGCTTGCCTTGAATGTTATTTCTTATTTCTTGCATCTCATAGAGTTACAAGGCATAAAAATTTCAATCTTGAAAACCTTTTCCTTTAGTTATACAGCTTATCGAAAACTGTGTGTAAGCCTGTTTTTGGCGGTTTTCACTAATAAATATCCCAAAAGGGACTGAGTAAAACTTTTCTGAAATGTTTCAGGCAGAACACACCTTTTTGATCTAAGCACAGAACATTGATCTACTGATTATGGGTCTTCTCAGATAAAGGGAAATTTTAGCTTTGAAAGAAAAAAAAATTTTTTTCAATCCCTTATATATTTTTTTTTCACCTAATGGAATGTTCACATACTGGAATAATAAAAAAAATATCAGCAGAAATCATTTGCCTGATTTATGACTTTAATTAATTAATTTCTTTTCTATTGTGGCATGGTAATAGCAGGTTATGACATGTAAAATGATCACACATATTACATTTTATTTATGATACATTAGAAACACCTAATGTTTTGAAATTTCATATTTCTGCAAAAAATTTATTTTATAACATTTTATCAATATCAATTCTTTTGGCAAAAGCAAAATGACAGGATGATATTGGATATGGTACTGAAAGTTTCAAAATAATATTCGTTATAGGTATCTCCAGGCAATCTTTCTTAATAGGCCATTCAATGCTGAAAGTACTTTACAATTTCTTTAGTGAAAAAGTAAAAGTTTAGTTTATTCCAGTATTGGTTTGTTGGAGAATCACTTATGAAGTGAGCCTTTTTTGACTTGGGGATTTAACATAACAGTATGATTAAAAATTGGCTTCAAATGAGCCGATACACTGTGTGGGTCATGACACAAGCTGCCTGAAATAGTGCAAAACCCTTGTTTTACATATTTGTCAATAATTTTATGATAAATCATTCATGTATTATTACAAATGCATAATAATACAGGATGTAAAAATATTATAAATTAATATAATTCCTGTATTATTCCTGCTTTGTAATTTGCTTTTGAGAACCTCCAAAGTGAAAAGATTGGGGTTCTGCAATTAATTTTCACTAATCTACATGAAAAATATTTCATCATTGGAAATATTATTTTTCAAATTTGTTTAACCCATTTAGGACAGCTCCATGTTTCCTTTATATGAAATGCACCAAACAGTTTTTTTAACACTTGTTAGAACGTTAATTACACAAATAAGTTGTTTCCATAAAATTAAATTTATTTTTATGAGAGTTACAAAATGTTGCGTTTTCGCAACATCACTCAAAAGTGGTATAAAAATTTTAAAAATATAAAAAGTTAAAATTATAAAAAAAAATTTAAAAAATTTTTTAATCTGAAACATTTCGCATGAAGAGGTACATTACACTTATTACATACAGTAATTGTTTGACTTTTGCAGTGTTTTGTACATTTTTTTGTTTATTTTCACTTCTTTTAGTAATAATATGGCCCATATGGTCTTTCTGAGTTTCGTTGAGAATTAGATTTTAAATTGAAGATGGTCTTCCAATATGTGAAGTTTCAGGTAAAACAGAATTCATCTGCATTTCTTCAAGCCTTTTTATCAAAGATATGGCTCTCTCAAAGATATAGATCTCTGAAACTCTAATAAAATTATTTTAGAATTCATTACATCCATGTAGAGTATCCATTTTTCCCATACAATATGCTCCTTTTTCTTACTATATTGTTTACTTTTACATTTATTAGAATAAAATGTCCATTTCACCTGCAATGTCTTTAGGTGATTCGACAATTTCACATAAAATATTGTCATCAATAGCTTCTTTATCTGTCTGGATCTGGAGGGATAATGACGAATTATGGTTCATCATTAGCTTCTGTTTAGGACGATTCTGAAATATCATCTAGCCCATGAAAATACTCCAATGTCAAAAATCGCTTTTTACTAGAGACAAACTTATCTGAAATGAAAAAAATACCAATCTACTGCATAAAAACTAGGCAGCACTAATAATACACATTGGAATTAAGTAATACATATTGGACTAATGTTGCATTTTCGCAACATTTTTAAAAATAGGAATTGAGAAACATAAAAACAAAAATTATGCCTTACCTGTTGAAGCCATTTTGTTCTTTAGTCTCTAGTAAACTTCTTTAGTCTCTAGTAGAACAAGCATCAAATCGGAAATTTAACATGTGCTGCTATCTAAGGTTATTATTTGAAATTAGTCATTTTTTCCCCTTTCAAACCACCAGAAAAAAAAAACAATTTTTTCAAGTGCTAAAAGCGGGCAAAATTGGAAACAAAAATTTATTATGATCAATTAAAGTATAGAGAATAAAATAAAAATGGTACTTCAGACGTACAAAACTTAGAACATGCCTTTAAAAGATACATAAATTAATGTTGCGTTTTCACTTTTGACGATTAATTTTTTTTTTAACCTTTAAAAGGAAAGAAATCTTTAAAAGAATTTAACATTTTATACTTTAAAATTTTTTACTCCTTTGGCCTTTATGAAAAAGTTATTTTGCTTTACCTGTTAACTGAAATTGTCTGAAAAATTACAGTTTATGTAATTTTTCTGCAATTGATTCTTCAACAACTCACTTTGAAGTAATTTCATTCCAATTTCAGTTGAAACATTTCTAATATTGTTAAGAATCTTTTTAACAGCCCTTTTTTTGGGGGGGGGGAGAGGAGGGGGAGATGTTTGCTTGGCATTTAAAAGACAATATCTTTTTTATATTTTTCGCTTCTTGATTTTTCAATTCAAAATTCAGCCTGAATCATTATCAATTTCCGATATAGGGAAGATCTATCCCTGCAAATTCTTTTTCTACCAGCATGAACTCTTCATATACTTTGTGGACTTTCAGAGGAACTAGTTGATCTGAATTATTTTGTAATGACAAAGAACTTAAAGAAATATTAAGAGGATTATCAACACCTTGTGTTATGATAGTCACTTGATTTAAATTATTTTGCTTCTGCATATATTTAGCTGTTGCAGTTCACCATCTTTTTCTTGTCTGCTGATAGACTTGATATACTCTTAATCTTCTTTGCTCCCTTTCTTCTTAGACATTTTTCACGCTTTTTTATTTTAGCTTCAGAACATGTAATTGGATCATTTTTAATTTTTTCACAGTGTTGTCTTTACCTTTCTCGTTTCCGAAGAAATTTTTCTTCAGTGGTTAATTTTTTCACCTTACCCATTTTGAACAAGCAAATGATGAATAAATTTGTTGATGAAAAAGAACTCCATTAACACTTTTCTCACTATGCTTTGAGCTTAAATGAGTTAAATAAACTTTAGTTATATGCACTAAGAAGGTTGTTTCCAATATAAAAGAAGAAACATGCTTTAAAAAAGCAGCATGGAAATTGTATTCATACCTTGCAATACTAATTATCTTGAAACATACAATAAAAAAAATACTAAAGGACAATACTAAAGATCTTATGGTTTGAATCAACTAGTATTGTTGTCATATGATAAGTGGATATGAAACTAATTACTTTATTATCCAATTTCACAAATTCTCAGTAAATTAAGAATTAAGATATTTGCTTTTAACCCTTTACCCACTTATTAGTATCATTTATAAATATAAATATATACGTACAAAATTAAATAATCCAAAATCTAAATCCTTTTCCCTCCATTTTTGTTAAAAATTAAATATTGTTTTCAGAAAAATAAAAATAAAATACAGACTTCTAATAATTATTATTGTTTTGTAAGATCAGCTTTATAAAAAATAAGTCAGAAAATATTGATGGTAATTTTTATGGAAAAATATTACAAAATTTTAAAAATCATTTCCATGGTCTCTTGGTCATTACCATGTTTTCAAAAAGACATGGTGATGACAGTTTTAATGTTGAACTCATTTTATGCATAATTATAGCAATTGGAGGCTTATAGTATATTTACTTTGGAAGTAGTCTCAGAGTTCTTTATAATCCAATCAATAAAATTATTAATTTTTATTATTATATTTTAATAATGAAACATGGTAATGACACATAAAAAAAATACACTGTTCCCAGTTTTTGAATAAACATGTCAAAATGAAACATTACTTACTTATTGCTACAAAGAAAGACATCACTGCTTGTTAGGACATGTGTTACCCTACAATGTAGCAACTTTAAGATTATTTTAGCACCCTTTAGTGGTGAGCTAAGAAAACAAACATTTTCCACCATGGTAATGACAATTAATTCCAGGGACAAAGTTTAATTAAAGATGAATTAAAAACTGTATTGGAGCTAAAATGCTAAATATGTTACAAGCAGAGAGATAAGATTTATTATACTAATGTTGTCCTTGCTAAGGTTTCGAACACTTCAAACTATAATTTTGAATTATTAAATTTGAAGTTAGGGACATGCCATGGTAATGACATTTGCAGCTTATTCATTTTTTAAATAATCAGATTATTGTTTTCCCCATGTTCAAACTATTGCACATTGCAGTTCTTTACAGTATTTCTTAAAATAACATTAAATTTCAGTCTTTTGAAAGTACATGAAATTTTCCTTTATCTGAGAATGACCCTTATATGTTCGGGATATCTCTGTAAAGACATTTAAGGGTATCAAGACTAACCTTTTTTTGTTTATATACCTTCACATTGTGAATTTTAACTGATACACATTCTTTTTTACCAAGACAGAAACAATTGTTATCATCTCGATACAACTCAATCACACAGTGGATAAACATAGTTCATTACCATGTTTTTATTAACTTGCTTTCTTGTTTGTGTGTATGCGTGTGTGTTTGTCAAGTACAAATCTTGCAATCGATTTTTAACTAACTTTCCGACTAGATAGACATTTGAAACTTTTAGAATAGCTGAGAACACGATGACAATGCATTTTTTAAATACTTTTAGCCATCTTTAAGCAAAATTAAATTAATTTTCAGTTAATTTTGTTTTGTAGACTGGTGCAGCCATCTATTGGCGGGAACGGGAGCGAAAAGTTATATACAAGTTAACTTCCAATTAACTTCATTTTCTTTCAAGTTGATGGGATAATTCATCAAGACATTTTTTTAAAAGTATTTATTAATATATAGAATTGTCAAGTTTATATGATACAACAGAAAATTTAAAAACATGGTATATAAAAAGTTCTTTTTATCTTGTAATTATTTTAATAATATTTTTAATCTAAATTTTAAATTTTTTTAAATTAAAATGTTTATATATTTTTAGGATCTATTAATATTAAAGACATTATGGTTTAATTTCACTTCATTAAGAAGTTTTAGGGTTAGATCTAACAGAATGTTTGTTTTTGTTGTTCAAACAAGACCAGTAGGCTTTAACCCATTAAAAATCGTGAGCCCCATTTGGGGATCACGAATATTTTTAATGTTATCCTCCTAATTTCTGACTTTTCGTTTATTTTTAGAGTCAAGTGTTTACATCATTGTCTACTCATAATGTATACAGTTAAACTTTTCAGTTTGACTTAAAAACATATATATATATATATATATATATATATATATATATATATTCAAAAGTTTGCTTGAAAATGTCGCTTTTTCACATCTCTCTATTTGCTAAGTGGATATCTGATAATTTATATTGAGATGAATTATTTTTTCTTATGGAGGTTATGTGCATATGTGTTTTGAATAACATAGTATCAAAATTGAATAAATTGTTTACTTCATAGCTTGACCACCAGCAAAATACAATGATCCCCATTTGGGGCTCACGGTAGTTGTAATGTAAAATGGTTATCTATTTACACTACAAATAGAACTTTCGTTTTCTTTGCAGTTATCTGATGCAATACGTTTCTGGAAATTCCACATGGGCATTTTCTCATGAAAATGTTGAATGCATCCACTGACAATAATAGGTATGAGGAGTGGGGGAGGGGGATACTCCAGGTTATGAGAACAGGTGATTCTAAAACACACATGTTTCGCAGGTGACAGCAATCCTTTTCGTACATTGGGCAAAATAATGTTTAGTGCAAATGGTCATGAACTCTGTGCTGAGAAGTTGTTTCATTTAGAGAGTCTTATGTGCTTTGAATTATGTGCGAGCAACCTAGTTCGATTTTGATAAATGACTGTACTATTAAAATTTGGATTCTTTTGTTTCTTGTTTGGTTTATTCAATTTGGATAATCATGAGTAGCAAAAAAATTTCATCGCTAAGAGAACTTGAAGAATATTGGGAGAATGACCTGTATTTGGCAGATGATGAAGACCTTGACGGTACTATTGACATAGTTGAATTACTACCGGATAGAGCGGATGATATTTCCGATTTGGAAGATATAGATGACAACGTATTGGAAGATACGATTCCAAATGACGTTCCAGGTTTATTAGAAATTCACGGCGCGAGATCTAATGAAGAGGTTACAGTGCCAAGAAAAAAGAAACCTAAAAAAGAAAAACCCATATCAAAGTGGAATAGAACGAGGGCATCATTCAACATTTTTAGTAATGGTGAAGCAGAATGCAAGCAACGTAAAATGAAAATGATACAAAGAGTAAAAGATAAAACACCAGTAGAAATTTTTGAAATGTTCTTCACAGATGATCTAGTAAACCACATCGTACAGCAAAGTGTATCTTATGCAGCTCAAAATAATCGTCACAAATTTACGCTCTCTTGAGACTGTCAAAAAAATTTTGGAATTTTTGCTGGTAACCGGATATAACTCTTTACCTCAAGAGCAGATGTATCGGTCAGAAGAAGACATAAATATTGGAATTGTACGAAAATGTATGCCGAAAAATCGTTATATTGAAATAAAGAGAAATCTACATTTTACTGACAATACAAATATGGAAGCAAAAACAGGTTATTCAAAATACGACCAGTTTTGGATGAGCTAAATAAAACATTTATGCAACAGTGTAATGTGTGATGTTGGATTACATGTAGAATGTGTCATTCCATGGCACTCATAAAAAAAATTATGAAATTATTTACATTTAATGTACCGTGATCCCCAACTGGGGATTGATTTTTAAATCAATAAAAATCAAATATTTACTTTGTATATCGTAGAATTAATTGTACTACGTTTCTTTTCATGCAAAAACATAACTTTATTTGAAAAAAAATATTTTTAAAAAATCTGGCAGTTAATGGGTTAGTGCTGATTTTGATAGCGACTAGTCCGAAGAAAAATTGGAACAATTTTTTTTTCAAAAATTTAATGCTCTTCCTTTCTAAAATCAGTTGTCTCACTTATAAAATTTCTATGATAGCGTTATATTTCACAAAAATGTTTACTATCCTAGAATTTTTTACTCAATCCCTTTTGGGATATTAATTAGTGAAAACTGCCAAAAACAGGCTTAACACAGTTTTCAATAAACTGAATCCCCCCCCCCCCCAAAAAAAAAAAAAAAAGTTATCGAGGTTGAAATTTTACGAGTAGATGAGAGATTTGTGCTTAAAAAAAATAAATAAGGTGAGTCTCATTGCCTTAATAAAAAATAATGGTAGCGAAATGTGGTGTTTGACCTTTTATTTCTAAAGTTATTAATTTCATGCGTTACGGAATCCATTTCGGAACAAAAAAAGGTTGTCGAGATTGAAATTTTACGAGTAGATGAGAGATTTGTGCTTAAAAAAAATAAATAAGGTGAGTCTCTTTGCCTTCATAAAAAAATAATGGTAACGAAATGTGGTGTTTGACCTTGTATTGATTGCCAACTAGATGTTCTCAGTGCCATAAAAGTTACACTTATTGAAATTTATTGACTAAACTAAAAAAACACGGAATATATAAGGTAACACATATGTGAATTTCTAGTTCCTACCTTGTATACTTTTTTTTGTATAAATTTTTAAAATTTGTCAAGGTTTTTTGAGACACCCTGTATATATGTGTGGGTGTGTGTATAATTCTTCTTGATGAATATTTTCAATGCCACTTTTCGTATCAGTTTCCGGTATCTTATTTTTTGGACATGTTTAGCATCCTGCAACTAATAAAAATGTCTTCTCGGCTGTGTGTGTATGTATGTTTGTGTATATATATACATATACACAGTTTCCGGTACCTTATCTTAATTGTGTGTGTATACACACAAAAACAAACACACACACACACACACATACATATATATATATATATATATATATATATATATATATATATATATATATATATATATATATACATGTATAAATCCAAGCATTATAAAAGAAAGGTTACTGTAACTTAAAGAATATCAATGCTTTATAAGTTATCATTAAAGTATATTAATGTATGGTTTATGCATACCTATAAATTATGCCAAAATTTATAGATTACTAATATCTTTTTTTACTCAAAAATAGGGGGCCGAGCGAAGGGAAATGAAGTGAAGTAGTGGAGTTGAATTTTAGGAGTTGGAGAATAGAAAAAGCAACGGTCGGCACACATCATGGACCGATGCTGAGTGGACCGAGACCCGCCGCACGGATCTTCGTACCAAGACTCCGACAAAGCCAGCCCTCCTATAAAATCATGAGAAATTCGACGACGAGTAGCAGTTATCGCTTCTCGACCTTTTGGCTAAGATCAGAGTGTAGTATGACTGCATCTTTGTGAGAGTGCGATCCCAGCTACGCGTGGACCATCGTCTTACTGCTTCTTCGCATTGCTTTTTGGATTGCTCGTATTCCTTCGGATCTTCGTGGATTCCTTCATCACCTTCTTTCCAGCAGTGGGCGTGTCCTCGGTGCTTTGTAGCTCTGCCTCGTCGGCACCATGCCTCCACTCACGATCACCGCGATGGCGACTTCATCCGCTTCGCGGATTGGCGCTTCGTTCATCGTGCCAGGCTGGGATTACTCCCGCTAAATGCATATTGCCACACGGCCAATCCGGAGGCCCAGGGGTGTCCCGCTGTAGCTTCGCCTCCGAAACCCTGCCCCATGTTAATCATTGCCCAGGCAGGTCAAAGGCGGCATAATATCGTAGTCGCCCGCCTTATGAAGGCTGCCGCCAGGAGAGACTGAGAAGTTGTGAGGGCTAACCAGACCATCGCCGGGTCGAATCTTCGTTCTGACCTGGTCTTAACTCGAAGGGATGAAGCGCTCGTAATCGATGTTGCTGTCCCTTTTGAGAATGGACCAGACGATTTTGCTGTGGCGAGGAGCCGGTGAAACTGTCATCCGCCTGCGTAACTTGCCACACCAAGGAAAGACTTGGTTGCGTTTCTAGCTCCAAGGCAAACGCTCACTTTCACCACTCCGGTGACTTCACTAGGTTTGCTGAATGGCGGTTTATTCATAAGGCTAGGCTTGGCCTCGTTCCTCTCAACGGCTTCCGGCACAACCGGGATCCTGCCTCCAAGATGTGCCATGTGTGCCACCGTGCGGTTGAAACGGTGCCACATGTATGGAATCATTGCAGGAACTACAGCTCCATCTGGCAACAGCATCACAACATCGTGGCACGACTTAAGGAAGCCGCTACTTGGCGTGGTAAATGGTCTGTGGTTAAGGAAAACCAGCCTAACATGGGTTCTTTGATCAGACCCGACTTAATTATCACCCGTGAAAACTCCGCTCTCCTGATTGTCACGGTTCCATTCGAGAATTGTGTAGAAGCCTTCAAGGATGCCCGTCTGCTGAAAGAAAACAAGTACGCCTAGAGTGAAACTATTATTCACTGATACAGATTCGTTAACTTATGAAATAAAAACTACTGATGTCTATAAAGATATGCAAGCACATCTACACATGTACGACACTTCGGATTATCCCACAGAATATCCTCTCCATAGCTCATCTAACAAGAAGATTGGTAAATTTAAGGACGAGATGAACTCAAAACCCATAGAACAGTTCATCGGGGTACGTTCTAAAATGTACTCATTCAAAACTAAAGATTTTGAAAAGAAAACAGCTAAAGGAGTCTCTCGACAGGTTGTTAAAAATAATGTAAAATATAAACAATAGAAATAAACAAAAATTAAAAATCAAGCATAGACTGCTAAATCACTTTAACATAAAACATATCTTGCAAAGAAAACATTTTCAATAGAGGATAGCGCAGAAGCTTCATATCCCCATAATGAAAAAAACAAGTAATCCAACAGAGATAGATAAAAAAGAATACGAATAAAGACAAGAAACAAACAGAAATCAAGCACTCTGGGCATCCACGCACCAACGGCAAGATTCTGTATAAGTGCCGGAACTGAACCATAAAACAACAGAGGTAACCGTCAGGTCTCGTCATCAGGGAGCCTAACCATATCAGTTACCTCAAGGGGAACTTTCTGAATAGGATGCAGGTAAGCTCAAAAGACATCCCAAGGCCCCGAGTCCCCCAAGAAAGCAATAAGTCAAAAAAATAAGACAAACACAACTTACACTATGGGCTCAACGCACCTTACATGCAAGCACACAAACAATCCTAATGCAAAGTAAAAGAAGCGTACACACCCCAATTCCGTTTTCCCCAATTAAGTTTGTCTTGTTGCAGCAAAGATCTTAAATCATCTTTGATTCTTTTTAGTGCAGAAAAAGATCTTTCTGCGGAGGCATTTGTGGCAGGTGTGCACACAAACATTCTCAATACGATATCAATATTTGGATACACTGTTTGTAATCCACTTTCACGTAGCCACTTGAAAATTGCTAAAGGACTTTTCGAACCAATGCTGCCCTCAGTTATGTGAGATTTTAGATGTTGCAGTTCATCACATAATACAGGTTCCAAATCGTTTAAAAATTGCCTGTAATTTTCTTCCATTTTCTTCAAGCTCAGGAGAAGTCAGTGACCAAATTTTCGTAATTCCTTTAAATTTTTCACCGAGCTCTCTATAAGCTTGTGACTTCTTCTCAAGCTCTGCTTTGAGTTTGTCCACAGTCGTGAAATAGGTATTAACTCTAAAGATATCACGCCCGTTTAAATTAACTTCGCCTTCACGTTTTTGTCAGCTTGTAGTTTTCTGAAAACCTGATGCTTTTCATCACGCTCAAGCTTTCTTTTCAGAAATATACAGAGCTTTGTTTTCATATATATCAAATTGTTCTCGCAGTTCTAACAAGAGCTTTACGAGTGACTTAAGAACTGTGGCAACTTCTGAAACATCAAGTTCTCCGTTTTGTACATACTTATTGACTTGGTGAAGTCGAATCAGCACCGTTCCCCAAAACTGTGCCATGAATACTGTTTCAAGCCTTTGCAACTTCGTTAGTAAACCTCTAGCTTCTGTTCTTGTTACTGAATTTTGACTTTCGTCACTTTCAAATTATTTTAGAGCTTTTATGACTGCAAACCAATCTTCTTTTTATGATCTACAAGCATCATATCTTGCCGACCATCGTGTCGTGGAGAGGCTTTTTGCGGTAAGGGTGCTATTTTTCTTCAATGCTTCCCACCTCGCTGTAGACTACGAGAAAAATTATAAAGTTCTTGAAGCAAATTAAAAAATGATGTGGCTTCAATGCAGCAATCTACAGCATGTGTGCCCACTAAATTTAAAGAGTGTCCTGCACAAGTTATGAAGGATGCAAGAGGAGAAACTTCAAGTATCCTAGCCTGAAGACCTGAGTAAACACCAGCCATATTAGCTGCATTCTCAAATGATTGACCACGACATTTCAAGATATCAAGGTGGAGATTAGTGACAGTCTAAATAACAGCTTTAAACATTTCATGGGCTTTGTGGCCAACGTTAGGTAAAAATTTTATAAATCTCTCAACAGGTTTCCCATTTTCTTTCACATATCGCAAAACAAACGACAGCTGATCCACATGCGAGATATCAGGAGTTGAATCTACAACAAGGGAATAGTACTTTGATGCTTTAACTTCATTAGCAATATGCGTTAGTACTTTTTTAGCTGGGAGCTCGATGAACTCATGACAAATAGTAGATGAGAGATAGGATGTTTGTACACTACCTGGATTCCCGAAGTTCCTGATGTGATCAGCCAAAAATGGATCAAACACAGAAATCGTCTCCAAGATCAGCATGCAGTTGCCATTATTATTAGAACCAAATATTTCATTTCGACCTCTAAATGGCAAACCACGCGAAGCAAGAGTTTTAATTACTACAACCACTCTGTGTAACACATTTCTCCAGTATTCAATTTCTTGATCAACTATTTTAGTTAGTTGCAGATCGATTCTTTCAAGTTTAGCTCCTCTATGTTTTAAAATCAGGATGTTATTTCTGTGACAAACCGAATTTTTGTGTTCCTTCAGTCTAGATGATAAGTTTTTCCAGTCATGTAATCCATTTCTTACAAAAGAGGATTCAGTCTTTGTACCAGAATGGAAGAAAAGACAAGGTCCGCAGAAGACACTTCCTTTACTTTCTGAATATACTAACCAACTTGGTATTGCGTATCACCGTTTACTAGTTTGCGGCTAAAGTAACTACCATTAAATGACCAGCTTCGATCGCCGTATTGCCTCTCCGACTTTGAGAAATCTACATTTTTATTCTGATTAAGACCATATTGAGATACGTAATCACGTAAGTCATCGTTGATAACCCAGTATGCTGGATCTGGATCATAAGAAAATGCTCGATGCTCTTTGGTAGAAGAAGACTCACCAGGTTGTTGAGGTCAGCAGACGTTCAGTGTGTAGAGGCTCTTTTTGTTCCCCATTCCACACTAATAAAGGTTCAAAATTTAAATAAAAAGTTAAATAGTTCTCTTTTAAAAAACATTTTTAACTTTTATATTTAGACTAAAAGTGTAAAAGACCCTTAGCTTTAAATGGCAAGAAACTGAACTATTTAAACAAACAATGTATTTTTAATAACACTCGTATCTAATTGTAGATTATTTTTTTTCTACTAGAGCCTTCTGTAACACCCAACACGAGACTTTTCAGTCAAAAGACATTTCATCCCTTTTCATAACGAAAAGTTTAGAGACCCCAGCCTAGGTTTAGCTTTACTTAACTAAATTAAAATCGAGTACACTCATTAAAAAAATTAAACAAAATAATAATGATAATAATAATAATAAAAACATTTTTCAAAGCAAATCAAGTTAATATTAAAAATAAATTAAAACTAAACTCACCTTATAACTGTTAATATTGAAGACTGTAGATCTGGAAATTACACGATAGAAAAGGTGTTTGTTTAAAATAGCAAGAAATGTTCATAGGTCCAGATGAAAAAACTAACTGAAATAGTAAGCTCACAACAACAATTTATGTTTTGTATACT
Source organism: Dolomedes plantarius (assembly GCA_907164885.2). Taxonomy (NCBI): domain Eukaryota; kingdom Metazoa; phylum Arthropoda; class Arachnida; order Araneae; family Dolomedidae; genus Dolomedes; species Dolomedes plantarius. Next base: position 35,935,385 of record OU015503.1, on the reverse strand, counting down.
GCAAAAGGTTGACAAAGCACTCAGCCAAAATGAGCTTGCAAATCACATTCTAACGATAAAACAAGTCTCTTTTCGTATCAAAACCAAACATGGGTCCTGCCCTTTAACCCCTTGAGGCTCCATCCGTCCTCTCCTTCGTTTTAATTCGCTCTCAACCGGGATTGGTACGCGGTCCCCTTATGCTTCAGTCACACACATCTAGACACGCAGTCCCCCGACACTTGTTGACACATTTGGGGGTCGATTAGTTACGGTCCTCCCCCCCCCCCAAGGTCCCTCGAATCTCTTTGATCATCTACTTGAAAACCGACTCAGAAGAGGATCGGTGCAGAGAGCGCTGCCCATAAATCACTCTTTTCCCCCTGTGTACTACTGTGCTGGGCAGATGTGTGTGACTGAAGCATCAGATGTTCACTTTTGGGAACTCTGATTTGCCCAACTTATGGCTCCTCCCAGGGAAAAATTTAAAAGAACCGACAAATATTTCGGTTTCCTTTGACAAAATTAACTATCTCTTTTCTAAGACGACCCATTCAGGTTGCAGACACTCTGGCGGTTTCCATATAATAGTCCATTTTACTTGAAAGAAACACTTTGCACAGAAAGACACCCTAGTCCGGTGTTCACACAATGATTCTTTCACCTTGAAACAGTTTCTAAACCTGGAGGGTGCCATCGTCTACTCCACAATGAATATGCGTATCTTTTTTAAAGCTCTGTACACTACCACTCGCGACGTATCCAAACACCGCATTTTGTAATGTTAAATTAGAATTTTGGGGATAGATTTGTCCCGGCCTTAATAACTCGTAGAACACCTCTGCACCTAACAATACGTCTACGCTACCAGGTACATTGAATTCCGAATCTGCAAATCGTATATGTTCCGATCCTTCTATGCAAACATTAATTGGATTAGAAGGTATGATATCGGTAATTTTGGAAGTGAATAAAAATTCTAAATATCTCTCTTCTTTATTAGAAATTGTAGTAGAAATGCACCCCTTAATTGTCATTGATGCGTTATTTAAACAAGATACTACTATATTAATTTTCTCCCTTTTTGAATTAAGTTTATGTGCACAATTCTTTGAAATGAAATTTGACATCGATCCTCCGTCAAGAAGGCAGCGGCACTCTACAAACTCACCCATGCTATTTTTTATTAAACACCTCGCGGTACTCAGGAGAACCGTTGAAGTTTTCTTATCTACGTTTCTAGAGGAAGCGAAGGAATGCACTAAACCAGAATTCAACAATGGGGGGTTCTGACTCATCAATTCTCCCTGACCGGGGGAACTTTGAGACGGCTTCTCTCTTCGAAAGTGCAACATCACGTTATGCCTTTTGCCGCACTCAGGGCAACAGAACTTAGATTTACAATATTTTACAGAATGATTAGGAGAAATGTAATTGAAACAAAGGTTATGATTTTTCACAAAATCTACTCTCTCATTAACAGATTTCTCAATAAATTTCGTACATTTATACAGATAATGACTCTCAGAATTACGCAAATGCATTTAGAATCTTTTACATTAGATATAAAAACTTTAGAAGAATTTTTTTGAACACTTAGAATTAAAGTTATTACTCTTTGGAAATTTTCTACTAGTAGCTTCGACGAGAGATTTTCCTCGGGAAGCACAAAAAAGGTCACACTCCTTTGATAATTCTAAAGGTTTAAACCAATTGTCAGATTGTTTAATACTTATGTGGGCTGCAGTTTCCCTGTCTAAACATTGGAATAATTTATCCGACACAATTAATTTTTTAAGAGTTTTAAAATCAGACACATTTCTCAATTTTAAATAATCAAAACTCGTTATTAAACGCGATGCGAACTGCACATGAGATTCATTTTGGCGATGAGCGTTACGAATGTTTTTTAAGCAAACTTGAGGTGTTGGTTCAAATTCTCTTAGCACAATAGATTTCACTTCATCGTAATCACTAAGCTCATTGTCATTAATGTAAGTAATAATGTTAGAGGCTTTTTCTCCCAACAAATTCAGCAGAATTTCAGCTTTAAATCTAGCTTGTAAATTTTTTGTCACAAAAGCTCTTTCTAAGGAGGAAAAAAAGAATCCCCATGTTTCGGGTTTACTTGGAACCTTCACAGTTAATGTCCTAACACTTTTAATTAATGAATCCAATGACTTGCTTTTCACTTATATCATTTGGATTGGAGTTTACCGCTTAGATGACTTTCTTGCCACTGAAAAATATTTTCTACGTTGGGCCGCTAAATCCACACCTCCCATATATTTAATAAAATTTGTGAAAGTTGAGGGACAGGGAACAATATGCTTTTCGGCTCCTTGATGCTTGAACTATTTGTTTTTCTATATTGGTCGATAGCATTATTATTTGTTTTTTGTCCAGCCATGTGGAACATAATATATTAGGGATTCTGAACACTGATAGAATTTGCTGTCATTAGGTTCCTACAGTTTGCCTTCAGAGCTTTTAAGTTGTGGAGACATTTTTTTTCTATTTGTCATCACTGTTCCACATGCTCCGAAACCTTTCTTGTACAGGTCAATTTCCAAGTCAACACTTGTAAAAAATCTATCAAAATATAGATGGTGGCCTTTATTCTCTAATCCGTTCACCAAGTGAGAGACCACATCATATCCAAGCCCTTTATTTGACCGCTTCATTGTCCCATTTTTTTCCGCTGTAAAGATCAAAATTCAGGGTATATCCCAAATGAGATATACACATCATCCACATTTTCAGTCCTCTCTTATCGGGTTTCGTTGGCATATATTGAATAATTCCAAGTCTTCCTTTGAATTTCAGGATTGCCTCGTTAATGGAAAGGTTTTTATAAGGCTTAAAATGTTCTGTGAATTTTTTCCTAATCTGGGACATGAAAGGCTCAACCTTCTGCGTGTAAGAGAACTCTTCATCATCTCTATTTTTTTCACTTTCCCTGTCACATAGGTGAAAATAATGTTTAATTGACAGAAATCTGTTCCTACTTATGATCTTCTTGATCACCTCATTTCCTAAAATCGGGTTCATTGAGATCATCGGTTCTTCCACGCTTTTTTTCACAAAATTCTGCGTATTTGTTCGTATTAACACGCATACATTCCACCACTTCATTCGTTAAAAAGTCTTAAGAATTGTAAAGGAGTTGAGCCTACGGGTAAGTCATGAACAGGACCAGAAAAATTTGAAAATTTCAAAAATGTCATATCCTCGTTTTTCAGTCTCTGACCATGATGACACTTGCACGTCTTCATCAGTTGGAAGTGATGTATTCAGAAGTGAAGTTTCATCGCTTTCTTCCTCTTCAACGGAATTTTCAAAAGAATTTCCATCATTATTATTCTCAATCATACTATTTTCTCCCCACCCATCTTCATCTAAATCGATATCCGATTCATCGGTGTCCGCAAATAAAATGGCGTTAATTTTTTCTTGAGTTAAAGGTTTACGGCTTCTCCTCATTTTGAATAAAAAAGCTCAGAAAAATATGAAGAAACTCTCTAGAAATGACTAACAAAACTGCTCCTAAAAATAAGAATAACAGTTGTATCTGAAAAAAAACTCAACAGAAAACCCGAAAACCATTTCTCAGAATAGATAACACTCCCTGTTCCGACCCTCCCTGTCAGATGTCGGAATTCCGCTAATAGTGTCCGCTGATATCCCGTAGGGGGAGAGAAGTGGTGAGAAACTCTGCGGGGGGGGGGGATGACAACAAATTCGGCCGTCGGCCGGCAAAGCTGGTTATCTGCTTGGTGGGCCGGGAAGGTCGCTAGGGGGTTAATAAAGATGTTAAACAAAAGTGGTCCGAACTTCGAACCTTGTGGAACACCTGCGTTAATGTTATGTGTAGAAGAAGTTAAATTGGTGTAGCGGACTTTAAAAGTTCTATTAAGTAGATAGGAATTAATTAATTGAATAATATCAGAGGGCAATTTAAGTTTGATAAGTTTATAAATTAGCGCACTGTGCCAGACGCGATCAAAAGCTTTTTCAATATCAAAGAGAATAGCGCCAATCTGCATCCGATTCTGAAATCCATCATGGATGAATTCCGTCACTCGGAGCAGTTGATGTGTAGTCGAGTGTTGGGCTTTGAAGCGAAATTGAGCGTTTATAATGACACTATGATCATCCAGGAACCTGTTGATTCTTTTACACAGTATGTGTTCAACCAGCTTACTAAGAGAGGAGAGCACACTAATTGGACGGTAATTTTTCGGAATTGCAGGATCTTGACTAGGTTTTTTTTTATTGGGAAGATTATAGCCGTTTTCCAGGCTATTGAGAAATATTTATGTTTAAAAATTTTGTTGGATAGCTCAGTAATATAGGTTACATAATTTAAGGGAAGGTTTTTAATTGCCGGGTTGGTGATATTGTCAAGGCCGGGAGCTTTTTTAATGGGGAGCGAGTTGATAGCGTTCAGGATTTCAACGGGGGTGGCAGGTTCTAGCGGATCATTATTAATTACGGAGGGCCTATTGTTAAAAAACATTCTGAGAATGTCATCAACTTTCTGTACGATATCTGGGCAAAACACACTGTTATGGGGAGAGAACTGGTTTTCATAATTGTCTGCTAAGGCCTCAATTTTGTCGGAGTCGCTTGTGAGAATGCCAGATGGGGATTAAAATGGAGGGAAGGGGTTGAAAGGTTTTTTAATCCGTTTTAAATAGTTCCATATACTTTTATCCGTAGGTGCGAGTGACTCGATGAAGACCGTCCATTTTTTGCTTTTATAGTTTTTTAATATCAGTTTTTATCCTAGCATTTAACCTGTGCATTTCACACAATATACAACAATTAAACACTAGAATATTTACATTTAAGTACTTATTAGCTAATTTTTCGGTAGCATTCTGCTTAAACAGTCAGCATGCCCGATGTCCTTGCCAGCTCTGTGAACGATCTTGTAATCGACCGGCTGCAAGGCCAACGCCCATCTCATTAGCCTGGGATTATTACCGGCATTAGTCTTGAGAAAAACCAATGGGTTGTGGTCGGTCTCAATGGTAAATTTTTGCCCGTCTAAGTCGTATTTTAACTTTTTTATGGCATGAATTATACCTGCACATTCTTTTTCTGTCGTTCAATATTTCCTCTCGCCGTCGGAAAATTTCCTACTTTAAAATAGAATGGGGTGGTCGGTATTATCTGGTCCCTTCTGAGCCATGATCACTCCGATCCCTTTGTCGGAAGCATCGGTCTGCAGAATGAGCTCTTTTGAAAAATCAGGGGAGTACAACACTGGTTTCTCCGTGAGTTTTTTCTTTAACTCATTGAACGCTGTGTCACACTCCACTGTCCAATCTACATTTTCTTTCCTTTTCGGCCCTTTTAAAGATATCGTTAAGGGTTCGGCCGTGATGGCATAATTTTGAATGTACCGCGAATAGTATCCGATCATACCTAAGAACTGCCTAATCTGGATTTTGTTCTTTGGTGTCGGGAAATCAATTACGGCTTGTATCTTTGCTTCAGTGGGCTTTCTACGTCCTCCCCTACCATGTGCCCTAAATATTTAACGCAGTTTTGCGCGAACTTACACTTGGCAGGTTTAATAGTTAATTTAGCTGAAGCTATTTTTTTTAAAACCACGTCAAGATGTTTCAGGTGGTCTTCCCATGTTTCCGAGAATATGGCCACGTCATCAAGGTATGGGACGCTAAAATCGTCACACCCTTGCAATAACTGTGCCATAAACTTCGAGAAACAGTAGGGAGCGATCACGAGTCCAAACGGAAGGACTAAAGGTCTATATGTCCCGAACGTCGTTACGAAAGCTGCTAATCTCTGCGCTCTCGGTGTTAAGGGCCAATGACCCTTGGTCAGATCAATGACAGTTATGTATTTGACTACCGAAACTTTTTCTATTCGGTCGTCCATATTCGGTAACTGGTAGTATTCCGTCCTAATGATCGAATTTAATCGTCTGAAATCGATACATGGTCTCGGGTCTCGATTCGGACTCTTTACTAAAATCATCGGGGACGTGTAATCGGATTCCCCGATTTCCATTATCCCTAGATCCAACATACGTTTAATTTCTGTCTTAAGGATCTCGTTTTGCCTAGGAGAAGTTCTATAAGGCTTGGATCGTACAGGTTTGTCACTGATCAACTGTATATCATGTTCAATCAAATCTGTACGCCTTGGATCATTTGAGAACAATTTACTATGGGCTTTTAATAATTCTCCTAGCTCTTTAATTTGATCCGGTGAACATCTTTCTTCCAACGCGCTATCCTTGACTATATCCCCAAAATTGAATATATTTGGACTAGCGTTCGGATAGGGATATCTAAATCTGATTCTAAGCTTTCTTTGCTAGTTTCTTCACTGATTAGAATATTTACACTCTCAACTCTCTGATGATAGGGTTTTAAAAGATTTACGTGATACACGGACGTTTTGTTCGCCTTACCCGGCATTTTAACGTCGTAATTCGTCTCGGACAGTTTTTTCTCTATTAGTCCGGGCCTTACCCATTTAACGGCAAATCTAGTCGGTTGATAGGAATCGGTTGATCCTTGTACTTTATAATCCTTTAAAATTTCATTTTCTTGATATAGCATAGCAGCTGCAGATCCTATAAATGGAAGCAATTTTGATTGATAATTTGATAGAATAAGACATTATATATATTGGAACAGAAACAAAATCTGCAAATTATAAACCTTTTGTGGAACTTGGTAGTTATTACATTCATGAAGGAAAGGTAGAATTCTTAAATTTTGACATATTAGTTATAATATAATACATTTTGTCATATTAATATTAAATAAATCCATTATTTTGCTAAATTTGTGAATGTGGTAAATCAATAATTAAATTTTCTTGTATTTCTAAACTAAACTTTTTTTGAAAAATATATGATAGCTTATACTGAAGCAGATTTAATTACTATGTAGATTATATACACCCTACAAAGAAAGGCCACTCGCCGTTTATTCCTCTTGATTGCTGAAAAATGTGGAGTAAGATAAACAAATTTTCTGTCTCTCTTCTTCATCAGGTTTTTTAAAAGAAAATTTTTCTTGCCTTTTTCTTTTTCGAGTTGAAAACAATCTCCTTTGGGGTTCTATGTTTTTATTATGTGGTACTCCTACATTTTTTTGTTCAGCATTAAGATATTTATTATTTGAAATTCTACTAGCTGCTATGGTTGGTTTAACAGGTTTCACTGCATTCATAAAAATTTTTAACTCTTCCTCATTTGGCACATCATCAAGAATATTGAGTAATTTTATTTTAAACTGTTCTTTTTGCTCCTGAAAACCTAACGAGCTGGCTGAAGACTCATTTTTTTATTTACCTCAGAAATTAAAAATCCAGTTTCCTGAGCCACTGTTTGTTCTTCATCAATATGTAAATTGGTTTGATCATAATCTAGAATATCAACATCTAAAACAGTTTGTTGCGTCTCTGTAAGTCGATAGCGGCAAACTAAATGTATATGTTTACACCTATTATATTTGATACTAGAATCTATACAAGAGCAGGAAAAACGATTAATGCAAGTTTTACAGTCAGTACATACAAGTTGACAAGTGCAGTGTTGCTGTTGTTCTTCAACTAAATATGTATCTTTTAAAGAAGAAGAGAAAACTGTATATGAATTTTGATTCTTGATCACAAGGTCTGGAGATAATGACTGGCTTTCTTTATGTCGTGATCTGATGTCTTTTAACTTCGAAGTTAATTTGCCTTTATTCAGAACAATAAGGCGATCAAATATTCTATCTCTTACAAACTTCATTAGAGCATGCAAAGTTTTATCAAGTCGTTTTGCTTGTTTTCCTTTCAAGTAAATATATTTTAAAGTTCTATGTAGCCTCTCTATATGCATATTAGTGTTCAACCCAGCCTTCATACGATAACAGAATGCCCATGATTCAACGCATTTGCCATAATTTTCTGAAAAATATTTGCCGAATTCAGCTGTTGAATTGTTTCCAAGCAATTTTTGTATGCAATTTTCATACATAACACAAAATGAATCTTTATCATTTTCCTGCATTAACGTCCTTATCATTTTGTAAACTTCCAATTGCATATCTCTTGATTGTACTTTTGAAAGGTTTTTCCTCCAAGCTCTGTCTACATGCCAAGTGCAGTAAAGTCGATATTTTGGTTTGTTTACAAAAATGTCAGACCATGCATTAAAAAAGGAATCAGCCATATCGGACATGAATACAGATGAAGAAATTTCTCCCACCCTTTCCTTAATTTTCGAAAAAAATATTCTCAACAACACACTGTCAGTTTTATTAGAAATTAGGAAGGCACAAGGGTACCCTTGTCTCATATCATCTAATACTAACAAAGTAATAAGTTCAAAATTATAGCTATTGGTACCATGAGTACCATCAATACATATGTGGCTATCATACTTTTTGATCATTTCTCCTTGTGCCTCATTCATAATAATCAAAACAAAGTCCTCTTGATTCAATTCAGTATATTCTTCACAAACAGTCTTGAGGTTTGTAAAACAATATGCATGATTTCATGTTTGATTGCATTTCTGCTACCTACGCTTCCACACTAATAGCATCATTCTTGTGTTTTACAGCATCAGATCCCAAATTGAAACTATTTTCAATATTGTATAGGTCCTTTTTTGTCACTAAATGAATTCTCTGTAGTTTTGAGTTAGAGACAGAATCTCGAATTCCATCTAAAATACTGTTGAATGGTGTTTTAGATGCTATTTTTGCTGCTATCATTTGCCGTTCACTATCTGTAAGTGATAAATGTCCTATATCATCTTTATGGCCAATGTGGGTGCAACAAAATTTTACATTACAAATTCCAGTTTCATTTAGTACATTAAGTTTTATTCCAGCGGGACAATAAGAATCAATTCTGCTGCTGCCTTGAGTTTTTAAATGTCTCTGAGTATTTCCTTTAGAAATGTAATACCCAGATCTGTAACATATAAATCTATAACATATAAAATGGCCAACTCATTAAGCTTATCACGATGTTTCTTCCGTACATGCCTTTTCAGTGATTCATAAGAAGAATAAATACTATCACAAGTGATGTAACTGAAGTAGTTACGAGAGTTCTTTATGAAATAACCCAGATGGATACAGATCACAGAAAAACCTTATTGTACAACCTCTCTACATGCTAGCTACATTGCAACTGCGAGAACACCACATATCGGCGAACACGACGCCCTCTGTCGTGTATTTTCAAATGCACTTGCTGTGCTGCCAACAATTATACAACACTTTACACACACTTAAAAAAGAAAAAGGAAAAACGTTCAGTCCTAATGTGACAATAAAAGGTTTAGACGACTGGGTGGTTTTCTCTTCCTTGAAGATTTCCTTCGGTCTGGTGTTGTAGAACCTGACTGTAAGGAGTCAGTGTCGACTGCTGCACACTGTCCAGGAACTGGTATCTTTTGTGGAGTAAGAACTGGAGGATTATCATCCTCAGATCCTGCAGGTATATCCAATGCGGTGTCAACTTGGGTGGTTCACCAGGATTCACTCTAGGGATATCCACATCAAAACTGGATGGTACTTGATCTTGTGAAGTCGAATTGAACGAACCTTCACGATGACACACTTGGTCCATGTGGCGTGTCCAAATGCCTCGTGCTGTTTCAATCTTGAACATTATGTTTCCCACTCTGTCACACACCACACCAGCCACCCACTTAGGACCACGGCTGAAGTTCCGTGCCCAAACAAAATCACCTATTTGGAATCTAGAGGTGTTTTCAGAATGTGGTGGAGGTTTCACATGCTGTTCAAAGTCTTTCAGCAGATCTAACCGACAACGTAGGGGACGACCCAGCATGTTTGTTGCAGGAGAGATCCCTGTTGCTGCAAGTGGTGTGCTACGATAGTGCAATAAAAATCTTGCCAACCTTTCAGAAAAGGAGCCTACAGTAATCTTCCGAAGAGCACTTTTGATAGTGCGTACTGCTCTTTCTGCAAGTCCATTGGAATTTGGATGATAAGGAGCAGTTCTTATATGCACAATGCCATTTTGTGCAAGAAATGACTGAAACTCAGTACTAGAGAAGGCAGTACCATTGTCATTCACCAGACTCTTTGGTAGACCAAAACGGGCAAACAAATTGCGGAGTGCAATTATGGTAGTTGCTGAAGATGTGCTAGGTACAGGAATCACTTCTAGCCAATTTGAATATGAGTCGATCACAATCAACAACATCTGACCTTCCACAGGCCCAGCATGGTCTACATGGATACGTATCCATGGTTCTTTTGGAACAGGCCAAGAGATTTGTTTGGCTGGTGGAGTTGACGCATTTTCTTGGCAGGCAACACAATTCCGAACTTTTAACTCTAGCTCTCTGTCTCTACCAGGCCACCATACATATGATCGAGCCACTGCTTTGATGGCAGAAATTCCTTGATGACCCATGTGCAGCTCGTCAAGGATGAATCTTCGAAACTTCTGAGGAATAAAGACACGGGAACCTCTGAATATGATCCCGTTCTCTACAGACAGTTCATACCTTGCAGACCAAAACTGGTCTAGACCTTGCGGTACTTCTTTTGGCCAACCCTTAGCAATGCACGACCGGAGATTAGATAGCAAAGAACACTTTTTTTTCTCAGTCTCAATAAGATGTGGAGTAACAGGACTGTCGTTTAACTCCTGTAGCAGTAGTACTGAATCTGCTGGAGCAGGTGGATCTGTCATAGGAATAGTTAATGGCAAACGACTACATGCATCTGCATTGGCATGCAATGCACCCTTCCTGAATTTTATTTTGTATGCATATGCTGATAGGGTTAATGCCCAACGCTGAATTCGTGCAGCTGCTACAGTAGGTACTGGCTTATTTTCAGAGAGAAGATTTATCAGGGGACGATGATATGTTACCAATGTGAAAGTCCACCCCAAGAGATAATTACAAAATCTGGTCACACAAAAAACTAAAGCCAATGTCTCTTTCTCGATCTGACTGTAGTTCTTCTCTGCATTTGTGAGGGAACGAGAAGCAAATGCAATTGGACGATCTCCATTGGCTGTATTGTGTGACAAAACTGCACCTAGATCATATGGACTAGCGTCACATGCTAGGATCAATTCTTCCTTGCTATTGAAATGCACCAGCAAGGAAGAATTTTTCAAAGCCCGCTTGGTATTGTTGAAGGCCTGTTCTTCTTGCTGCGACCACTTCCAAGTTTGTTTCTTTTCCAACAGCTTATATAATGGAGCTAAAACAGTTGACATGTTTGGTAGGAATTTAGAATAATAAATGATAAGGCCAATAAAAGAACGGAGTTCATCCACATTCCTAGGCGTTGGAGCTCTCTCGATAGCCTCCACTTTTGATTCGATTGGATAAGTCCCTGTTTATCGATTCGATGTCCCAGGTACTGCACAGATTCTTTTAAAAATTCACATTTATCTGGATGTAACTTAATACCAGCATCCTCTAGACCAGTCAACACCTGGTCTAGGTTCTTTAGGTGAGTAACTTTGTCTTCACTGGAGACTAGTAAGTCATCCAAATAGCATGAACTGCCGATCTGGCCTTGCAAGACTCTCTCAATCTCCCGTTGAAAAATCGCAGGTGCTGAAGCTACTCCAAATGGTAAACGCGTCTATCGGAATAATCCACGCTGAGTGTTGATCACCAGGAACTTCTTGGATTCTACATCCAACTCAAGTTGACAATATGCATCCCTGAGATCCAACTTGGAAAACGAATCTCCATTTGACAACTGTGCAAACAAATCCTCTATTTTTGGCAACGGATATTGCTCCAGCTCTGTAGCTTGGTTGACAGTCAACTTGAAGTCTCCACAAATTCTGACCCTACCATCTTGTTTCAAGACTGGTACAATTGGTGCTGCCCATTCGGATGTTTTTACAGGCTCTAGGATACCTTGTTGTAAGAGCCTTTCGATCTCTTGATCAACTTTCTCTCGCAAAGCGTAGAGAACTGGGTGAGCCTTGAAGAATTTAGGCACTGCTGTTGCACGGCAAGTCAAATGCACTTTGACTCCCTTCAGCAGTCCTATACCTTGAGCAAAAACTTCTTTATGGTTATTTAGAATACCTTCCAGAGTTTGTCCAACTGGGTGCATTTTTTGCATCACCGATACACTATCCTGTTTAGGAATGTTCTGAACTGTTTCAAATGCTGGCATTAGTCCTAGTGGATAAATCCAGTTTCTACCTGCTAAGTTAAAGTGTTCTTGTTTCACTATCAACAAGGGTAAATAGTGAGTCTTTTTCTGGAACTTAACCTTGACATCAGTTACTCCCAGTATTGGAATAGCATGACTGGTGTAGGACTGTAATTTAATAGAAGTTTCTTTCAAGGGAGGTAACACTTCTCGAAATGTTTCGTAAGTCTCCAGAGGTATGAGTGTAAATGGGGCCCCTGAATCAACTTCGAAACAAATGTTCACACCTTGAACCACACACGTAACTTTAGCTGCCGGAGGTGCTTCACCAATGTTTCTAAGATTAAACAGAGTATACAAAAGTCCATTGCTTTGTTGACATTCTTGTACACTGTTTACATCTCTAGAGGCATGCTTCGCTGGCTATTTGATCTTAGATTGGCAAATGCGTGCAAGGTGTCCAATTTTTCCACAGGTGTGGCAAGTAGCTTTAATAAATTTGCAGTCGGCGGATTTGTGATTAGATTCACCACAACGGTAACACTTTGCACCGGATTTCTTTTGAAAAGTACCTTGTTTTCCATGAGGTTGCTTAGTTCTCTGTGTAGAGGAGCTTAGCCGTATTTGGCGCACTTCCGACGGTTGCGATGACGATGCCGCTGTCCGTAAGTCGACAGCATTCCGCGCTGCAGCTTCCATCGCGACGGCGATTTCGGCAGCTCGGGCTAGCGTTAGATCAGGTTCAGATAGGAGTTTTCGCTGCATAGCTTCATCCTGGATACCGCAAACGATCCGATCCCGAAGCATCACATCCAACGCAGTGCCGTAGTTATAGTGCTTGGCGAGCCGACGTAACTCGGAAATGAACACAGCCACTGTTTCTCCAGCTTGACGCACGCGGCTATTGAATTTATATCGCTCGACGATCTCCGATGGTACCGGGTTGTAGTGCTGATTCAAAACATCTATTAACTGTTCCAGTGTCTGCGATGTCTGCGTAACTGGTGAGAGCAAATTCCTTAGAAGGCTGTAGACCTCGGGACCAACGACAGTTAGGAAAACTGCACGTTTTCGAGCCGCATCCGTAATTTCGTTTGCAATGAAAAAAAGTTCTATGCGCTCAGCATAATGAGTCCATGACTCTGCCGCAGAGTCAAAAACGCCGATTGTTCCGTACGAAGACATCGGAACCACGTGAGGCTGTTTTAGAAGATGAGGTTAGGCTTAGCGCCGCACAATCGAAAACGAAATCGAAATTTTTTTTAAAAAACTATGAAGTTGTTTAAAATAAAGAGTTGAAATATACATCCATCTGGATCCCATCCTCGTCGCCATTGATGTAACTGAAGTAGTTACGAGAGTTCTTTATAAAATAACCCAGATGGATACAGATCACAGAAATACTTTATTGTACAACCTCTCTACATGCTAGCTACATTGCAACTGCGAGAACACCACATATCGGCGAACACGACGCCCTCTGTCGTGTATTTTCAAATGCACTTGCTGTGCTGCCAACAATTATACAACAACAAGCATCACAACAGATTATTTTTTTATCATGAAAAGAAGATGCAGCTTCTTCGTGAGCTGCAAGCGAATTCACATCTTCCATAGTTAATTATGAATTTAAAATTATAATCTATAATTTCAAGAAAAAAATCAATGAACTTTGCAGAGAAAATATCGCCAATAGCACGTGGACATAAATAAAAATTATCCGACTGTAATGAAAATGTAATATGCTTGGTTCACTATTACGTTAATAGATGGCGCCTGTAGCGCAGTTACTTTTGGCTGAAAAATAGCACCCTTCCTCTAGACACTAGGGCTAATTCGTTCGCTTATTTCTCGGTTTTCCACCGATCTTCCTTTACTTTCTCTTACTTTCTGCAGCGCCACCTATAGGACTCAGGCGGTTACTCGTCTGTTGTATTATCTTTTTGATTATAAGAATAAATATGTAGTTTTGTTATATTTTGGAGTCTGATCATTTACACCTATGCCACACGCCGGGCCAAAACTCACATTTCAGGAAAGGTGCAAATATTCGACTTATTCCATATATTTATAATTAATTATCTCATAAATAAAATACTCATTTTCGATACATTAATAAGAATAAAACTGTGATCTGAATATCTGAAATACTGCTAAAAATAGATACTGACGATCTTTATTTTAGATAGGAAAAAATACCCAATTAAAAATTTCGGAAGAACTAATAAAGGCAAAATTAACATTTTTAAATTTTATAATCCTTGATTAATTGGGAAGAGACTCGAACTAGAGTAAAAAACGTGCACATTTTTAAAGTTTGGATGTTGTTTTCAGCTACTCGAATTTTAATTATAATAATTTTGATAATAAATGAACTATTTTGCAATAGACCCAGACATACTTTTCTAATTGCTTTTGCATAAAATTTAACGTAAATTAACTTATGGAAAAAATCAATTTTAAATATAATGTCAAGGCGAGATTAATATATACAAAGGGGGCAAAAGCTATTTCATCACACAAAATTTTTTATGCATTTGCAAGAAATTAAAATGTTTGGCGAAATTAAACACGACATATTTTTTATATTCAAAAAACCATTTGCCGCAGAAATAAATAAATAAATAAATATATATATATATATATATATATATATATATATATATATATATATATATATATATATATATATATATATTGATTGGACAGTGGGTGATTTGCACATACTGAATTTTCAATATATCTGCAAGGATATAAAATGCATGAAAACTTTAAGCATCAAAAGAATTTTTTTTAAATTCAAAAATCCGTTTGCTGAAAAAAAACCCTGCGATTTATTTGGGACTGCTTTTATAAGGAAAGGAATGACGAATCGGGGAAAATTTTTTGTATTACTTTTGTGTTTTAAAATTTCTCTTAGATTGTCAACAATCATTTTAGAGATAGCTGTCATATGTGTCATGTGTGAGAAGGAAATTAAAATAGTAGCATTAGAATTTTGTGCAGAGTGATAGGCGTTTTAGCTAAATTTCATTAAAAATTACTTCAAATTGACCAATTTATAAAAAAGTATGGTATTTACAGGTAAGTTTTTTCCTTTTTAATCTTTAAGTGCTATTTTACCAAAATCTATAAGTGCTATTATTACCAAATAATTCTTTAAAAAATCATTTAAAAAAAAATTAGCTCCGAAGGTAGGCAGTCACCTTAAGACTACAAATTAATAAAATAAAATTTATCTTCACACAACCTGTACTGACAAAAGTTGATGCAATAGTGGCAAAGCAGAGGAGGGGTGGAGTTATTGCATCGTAGGGGAGTCTCCTACTGATATAAATCGCCAGTCTCTTTCTTGCACAGGGATTCTTTCTCTTTTTCTGTCTCTTAAGAAGACAAGGGACCTCCAACCTCGTTTTTTTTTTTTTTTTTTTTTTTTAACATTTTGCTCAATATACCACATGAGTATAACTAATGTTCTTTTTTACTACTTTGTAGTCACTTAGAATTCATAAATAAGCATTTCGTGGAAGAATAAGATTTGTTTTTCAAAAAATTCTTCAAAAATGCTAAAATTTTTCAAAATTATCCACGCTCCCTAATTTACTTCTGATTTCTTCCAAATTTCTCAGGATTGTTAACGGAAGTGTTTGTCATAAAACTGAGCATCTGTTTTTCAAAAAAAACAAACAAAACATATTTTTCAAATTTATAGACCACGAAATAAAATAAAATATAAAAAAATACCAGGTAAAATAATTTTTAAAAAAATTCAATGTACAATTATGTTTATATATACGGTAGAGTCCCGATAATCCGAACTTCGGTAATCCGAAAGTCCGCTTAATCCGAAACCAAAAGTCAAAAATAACTAAGGTTACAATAAAACTACAGTGATACTAAGTAATATAAAGTATATTTCTGAAAATTACAAGAAAATTCAAAGTTAGACAATGTACTGAACTAATTATTACTGAACTACATTGCTTTGAAAAAATCTGTTAATTTTTTTTGTCGAAGATAAGAATACTTCTCTCTTGAAGGCAAAATATGCCAACGCGTCAGAAAAAATGGTGTCCGCTCTGGTCGCGGCGGAGTGTTACTCTACGCAGCGTAGCTGTACATCAAATGCAGCCGCGGCGTCTGAGTGGGATACCCTCTGCTGGCTGTCACCGTCTGCTCCACCTTTACTCTGGTCTGACACGTTGACAGGTTCTTTCAAAACGATTACAACAATCTACTGATCGTCTAATATCTTACACTCTACTGAACGAACAACTTACACTCTACTGTATCTAGCCAAATATGAGAGTTATCACCAAATTGGCGATGGATTTGTGACGTATTTTGGTCGCCAAATATGCGAAATAGCGCCAAATGGTCAACTTGCCGTCAACACTTTTCTGGAAGCTTCTAGAGATATCTAGCTGACCGACCGATAGGGGGCGCTTTGGGAGTCTATAAATATACCTGCCATTGGCTTTGGAACTCAGTTCTTCTCTACTGAGAATTGAATGTGTTGAAAGTCCGTTAGGCGTGTATTGTATTGAAGACTCTGGTAACGTGATTTGTGTTTTTAGAGTTTTCTGAATCACACTGATATAGAAGACAGTTATTACGTTTTCTGTTTGAATTTGTGTATGCGCCTGAAGAATTTACAGAATTATAAATTTTATTTTGTGTGGAGTTTCTGAAGAGATTTCATTTAATCCTAATGAACCCAGGAAAAACGGATATATATATATATATATATATATACCCAACAAACACAAGACTGACGGCAACTTGACGGGCCGGTGCTGGAGGCGCCGGTGGAACGATAGGCTCGGGGAAAATGATCCGTACCGTTGCCGGGTGATTTACGAATCTCCGACGGGGGATCCCGTAGTGTGTACCCTTTTGAGGGCCGGTGATGGTTGGATGGGAATCGACCCGAAACCGCTTTTCCTCTAACCTTCCTTAATCGGTTGTCCGATTCGTAACCACAAGTAACAGAAATCTGCATCAGAATTATGGATTTGAAAGGGAAGGCGAAGATTAAATTAAACAGACTTTTCATAAATATTTATTTCACTTTTGTGAAACTTCTTTTGCACGAAAAATTCACATAATTTTCCTTGTATGAAAAGATTGTATTATATCAGAAGTATACGGCTGACATAATATAATCTTTCAGTTATACTATGTGATATATGCATAATATATATCATCTATATATTTAATTTGCTAAGCTGACTTTTTGGGCAGTCCGTGAGAGAAAACTTCTGCATCAATTTACTTCATTTTGGTCTTAAACGAAAGATTGAAATCTGTAGATTTGTTAAATTTGTTTTTTGTGACAGCAATTTCTATTAATTAGCGATAATTTACAATTTGCAATTGACTTTTACGCATGCTCAGTGACATGTTTTAATGATAAACACGTTTATTCCGAGAAGTCTCTCTAGATCTATCTCTGCCTTATTTATTTTTATGATAATTATATTTGTGAAATACAACAGTAAACCTCATGGAAATTGTTTATTTCATGCTGTTTAATTAGCGATAATTTATAATTTAAAAAAATTGCTTTCTACACATGCTCAGTGACATTTTTAAATCTGTCTTTAGATACTTACTAAGCACGAAGCCGCGTAATCACAATTTGTTTCTGCGCATTATTATGATTTTCAACATTTGACAATGATGTATTGAATATAATTTGTGTATTAGTACATTCATTTACTATCTAGCCGTAATGTTTTGACAGACATCAACTATTGTTAGATTATATTAATTTATTTTTGGTTTTTATATAGAATGAAATAAACATCCACTTACAAATGGATAATTTTTTCGATCAAGAATTTATGCACAAGAGAGCAAAGAGAAGTACCTGCCTAAATTTGTTTTTCATTTTGATTAAGACGGACTTTTCGGCAGACTCTCTTGGATGATAAAGCGGGTATCTATCGGGTGCTTCATTTGAAACTCAGGTTCTCTGCGATTTACCTGGCAACCCTACCAGCAGTTGCATTGTGCCAATTTCAATTTCGTTAGGCGCTACATTTCGTTTTTTTGGTAGACCGCTGGGTTACACTTATTTGGATTTCAAATTTTTCGGTGATGGTGTTGATAATTATTTCATAATTTAAATATTTCGTGACGCTGGAATTGGAGCCATTTTTTTATAGAAACATGACCATTTTAGCTTATTTTCGGCACTTTTTTTGGGGGGAGAGGTGTAAGTATATTGATTTTGTAATGAATAACATGACCGTTTTTATTTATCAGAAGATAGATATATTCATAGCATAAAGTAAAATACTTCAAGTGACAGTTCTCTTTTAAATGAAATTGCGTCCGAATGCATTTCAATAAATGTTTAACAGATTAAAAACTAAAAACATATACATTTTTAAACCTCTATACAGTCATAATATTGTTATTAAAATATTGAGGTACATTGAATTTTATTCGTCATTTTTACAGTATTTATTCGCATACTTTATACCTAGTGATGTATAGAACAATAAAGAATGAATCGAGGAAATGAAATAAAAATACACTGCTGGCCACCCAAATTGCAACACCAAGAAAGACAAGAGATATCACAACAAAATTTATTTTGTAGATAACATGTTGACCAAGTATCAAATGATTAAATTTATAGACTTCTGTGAAGTGTGGTTCCTGCCAAAATCAGTAGCCAGGGTAGCCGCCATTGTTGGAGATCACCGCTGCCACACGCCTCGGCATTGATTCAAAGAGACTTTGGATGAGTTCTTGGGTTACAGCAGACCAAGCAGCTTCCACACGTTGCAAAGTTGATCTGCTGTGGCAGCCGGGGATGGAATCTGGGTCAATCGTAGAGCAACCATGGACCACATGTTTTCTATCGGCGAAAGATCCGGAGAGCGAGGCGGCCAGGGAAGCAATTCAATCTGGCGATTGACGAAGAACCGTTGGACAATGCGTGCCACGTGTGGTCGCGCATTATCCTGTTGAAATATGGCTGTGGGCAAGCCCTGAAGGTCAGGAAGGACAACTGGCTCCAACACCTCGGAGATGTATCGCTGGCTGTTTAAAGTACCGGCAATGCGTACTAGAGGTGTGCGAGAGTGATATCCAATACCGCCCCATACCATAATACCCGGTGCAGGACCAGTGTGGTGGTGCATAACGCAGCTGTTCAGCATCCTCTCTTCACGGTGTCTCCAGACTCGAATGCGACCATCGTGGTGTTGCAGACAGAAGCGTGACTCGTCAGTAAAGACAATTTCATTCCATTCTGCCGTCCACATCCTTCTGTCATCGCACCATTGGCGGCGGAGACGTCTGTGGTTCTGCGTCAAGGGTAGACAAAGCAATGGACGTCTTGCGGACAGACCACTCTGCTGTAAACGGCGTCGAATGGTACGCGCAGACACTGGATGATGCGTTACAGACTGCATGTGCTGTGCTATGGTTCGTGATGTGACTGAGCGATCCGTCACTGCCATGCGCACAATTTGCCTGTCATCACGTGAAGTGGTGCACTGAGGTGGATGCGATCGAACACGCCGGTCCGTCGTACCCTCCTGCATCCAACGATCACATATCCGCATTACAGTTGTTTGGTTTCGTCCAACACGACTACCGATTTCCCTGAAAGATAATCCACAATCTCGGTAGGCCACTATCCTTCCTCTGTCGAACTCGGATACTTGATCAAAAGATGATCGCTGTTTTCGACGAGGCATAAGTGATCGTTTTTTTGAAAAAACCACAAGAAAAACACAATTGCCGAACTTGAAATCGTCGAAATCTCCAAGCCTTAAATAGCGTTTTGAAGTGGCGCCACAGGCGCGTGTGATGTGCGTCTGCGATGAAATTCTAATCATTTGCATATCTCACCTCCGCTAATGCATGTTGTAAATTTCATGTTATTTGCATGTTTCCTTCAGGGTGTTGCATTTACAGTGGCCAGCAGTGTAATTGATGACTGAAAATAAATTTCACATAGCTGACCAACGTAGATGTAAATGTAGGTACAAATACTTTATAAGTTTTAACACCCATTGATATGAAACGTATTCATATTTTCCGAATATGCTTCATAAAAACAAACTCCATCTCATCAGAGATAAAATTAGATAGTGTGTGTTTGTATGTATGTAAATGTTGACAGTAATTTAGTAGTTTTTAATGTGCTAGTAAATGCAGGGCAGTTTCTAGGGTAGCTGCCACCCGTGTGCGATAATAATTTCCCCCCCTCCCCTCATACCGTATGGATTAATTGAAATTTCTCTGTAATATTTTTACCTTAAATGAAACAACGAATTACAGAAAATATTATAAATTCAGTTTATTTTTTAATTTTATAACCTAACATAATAATTATTAATGTATTGATATAACAACTAAATGAATACGTTATATTAAATACATACAACACATATCTATTTATACATATACTTAATAAGTCAGTCAAAAAGATAATCTTTGCTTTCCTTGTCTTTTTTAATGCAAATTCTGTTATAATATCTGATCATCTATATCTTCCGAAATGTCCTTTTCGATGCTGATAATAGATAAGTCTGAAAGCCTTTCTTGTCCCATTGTAGATCTCAAATAATTATTTATTATTTGAAGTTCTGAAAAGCTTCTTTCCCCGCTAGCCACAGTCACAGGCAATGTTAATAAAATTCGTATGGTAATCGCTAAATTTGGACACAGATAGATGAGGTTTGTTTGTAAATAGGTATTGAATCACATTTAACGCGTTCATTTCAAGGGAAATATAGAGGGCAACGTTGTCAGTTTCATCGCAGAAATCTTCAGCTATAATATATTTTTCATTTTTAAATGGATCATGTAACATACTTTCCACATATTTACATTTTGTAGACCTATTTGATTTATCTGTTTCAAGGAAATCTGATATTGAAATAAATCCCCCCAAAATGCTCCCTAATTTCTATTTGCTTGGATTTATTATTTAATAGAACAAATCTTACTACAACAGTAAGTCGGCCTTGGTTGCTTAGATCAGGGGTGGAATCTAAAAGAATAGAATAATATGTACAAAATTTTAAGAGTGATATTATTTCATGTCTTATTTTTTGTTCCAAAAGGGAAATAGTTCATTTTGAATATGAACACCTACAGTGGCTCCAAAATGTGTTCGTACACTTACGATTTTCAATGAAATAGGGATCTATCCATTAATTAAAATGAATATTACAGAATGGGCATTTAATAATAAGATTTATAATCTATTCTTAACAAAACTATATGAAATATTTTGAAAACATAGTAAAACTTTATTTTTAAGGCACCAATAATCAAAAAGTAACAAAAACTTTATCTCACAAAAGTCATCGTAAACTGAAATATTTTCGGATAAATTCATAACTAAAATTATCGCCTGGCGCTTAATTTTTATTTTTGAATTGTGGTGGCATTTAAAATATCGTTTGGCTTTAATTTTTGCTTGCCTATTCCGTAATATTCTATTTATTATTTAAAAATGGCTCGCAAAGAAACAACAAACAGCATTGATCGAAAATTTATTATTTTTCATCATAGTTGTGGTAAATCAGTTCGGAATATTGTTAAATTACTTAATTTATCCCATTATACTGTGCAGTATATGATAAAACGCTTTAAAGAAGAAAATCGGATCAAAATCAAGATAAGAAACGGTCGTCCGGCAAAGTTAACAAAACGTGATCAGAGATTTATAATTAGAAAATTTGTGAAAAATCTACGTTTGAGTGCTGTAAAACTTTCTGCAGAATTTAATGAAACATTTTCTACTTCAATTTCACTTGAAACTGTTCGACGAGTTCTCAGAGCAGCTGGATTATATGGGCGTTCTGCCCGTAGAATTTTTTTTGTGAGTGAGAAAAACAGAAAGCTCCGGCTTTCCTTCGCACTATCAATGATTAATAAGCCCCAAACCTATTGGAATAATGTCTTATTTGCCGATGAAAGCAAGTTTAACATTTTTGGTTCCGATGGGCGTATAATTGTATGGAGAAGAAAAAATGAGGAACTTAATCCTAAGAACTTAGTAGGAACAGTTAAGAATGGCGGTGGAGGTGTCCTTGTGTGCGAGTGCATGTCAACATCAGGACTAGGTAATTTGGTATTTATTGATGGCATAATGAATCCTGCTGTTTATATAAACATTTTAAGAGACAATTTAAAATTATCAGCCTAAAATTTGGGTATTTGAATGTTTTTTTTTTTTTTTTTATCAAGATAACGATCCTAAGCCCACGGCTCTCATCGTTCGCCTCTGGTGTCTCTATAATTGTCCACATGTTTTGAAAACACTACCTCAATCGCCAGATTTAAACTCAATAGAACATTTCTGGTGAGAGCTGGAGGTTCGAGTACGAAAACACGACATTTTTAAAAGAAAAAGCGAACTAAAAGCAATTATGATGGAAGAATGGATGAACATTGATGCAGAAATTACAAAAGAACTAGTGCAATCTATTCCCAGACGTTTAAAAGCTGTTGTTGATGCTAAAGGATATCCTACTAAATATTAATTAAACGAAAAATTAGAATATTTACTTATAAGTAGAGATTTTTTTACAAGTGTTCGATGACTGTTGTGGGATAAAGTTTTTGTTACCTTTTGATTTCTGGTTTCTTAAAAATAAAGTTTTACTATGTTTTTAAAATATTTCTTGTAGTTTTGTTAAGAATAGATTATACATCTTATTGTTAAATACGCATTCTGAAATATTCATTTTAATTAATGGATAGACCCCTATTTCATTGAAAATCGTAAGTGTACGAACACTTTTGGGAGCCACTGTAAATAATGAGGCATATTTGATGGATTTCTGCTGATTCTAGTGAGGTGCTCTGATATGTTAATGAAAAAATATCATCAAGTTTCCTTACCTGTGAAATATTTTTATTGGTCAGCAATCACAAAATCCAGCACAAAAATTAGAGACAAAAAGCTTTGTTTTTCAGTTGTTGAGGTGGACACGTTCAAAATTAATATAGTGCAAATTATCCCGGGCCGTGGTTTATAGGCTCAGGGCATAAAATAGTATTTTCCTGCAACCTGACAAAAACCACCCGCACCGACGCTATTTGATGGGTTAAAACGTGTTAAAACAAAAGCGAAAAATGTATTTCCCAACTGGTTGCTACGTGGAGTAGCGTTTTAAAAACCAATGTGGTTTTGTTTATTTCCAGTTATACTTGTAAAATTCATTTTTAACTCTAAGTAGTTATCTAGCATACTGATAATATTTTTATATTCATTATTTTACTAATAAATTAGTTTTAATTTTTTTTAACCGCGCATATGACTTTCCGCCCCCCCCCCCTCGACTTTCCAGCTGTGTGCCGCGCCCCGCTTGGGGTAGTGAGATTCCTTTGTGTCCTCCCTCCGTGGACACTCGTTGCAGGTGTCAAGTAGTGGAAGGGACCGTTTTCTGAGAAAGAGTGGGGGATAATTCTAAAAATAGACGGGAATGCTCTTTGGGCACTCGCCATTCTCTATACAGGACGTATACAAATTGGCGATTTTGTTTTGGCGAAACTTTGGCGCACGCTATTTATGGCAATTATATTCCGACACAGTTAATGTCTTCAGTTCTCTACATGTTGAACATTTCCTATCTCTCCGATGCTCGACTGTGTGGGATTTCTTTATTTCCAAAATTTTTTTAATATACCGTCATTGGACAATGACCGAGAGGTATGTTTATATTTTGTACTTGTTATTTTAAGTAAACTTCGTAAATTTTCTCGAGATAAGAAAATTATAATATTTTCCATAGAGGAAATTTATTTCATTCTTCTCAAAGTTAAAAGAGAGGTGTAATATATATTTGAAAATCACGAATTACCCGATTATATAATCTTAATTTATATAATTTATTTGAAAATGATTTAAAATTAAAATTGAATGTAGTTCAATGTTTTATAAATTTTGTTCAGTCCTTTTTTCAGTCTTATCGTATTCAGCAATATAAGACTGTAGGATGACAGAATATTATTATTTTTTATCACCAAAGAATAAACTTATCAAGACGTATTTAAAGATGTCTCAAAACAAAATATTTCTTGAACAGCTAAGCTTTAACAATGAACCATTCTTTGATATGCAAAACTATGAAATTTTTTCACTTGTCAACTACCAAAAAAGGATTGAAAAAAAATTATAAAACATTGAACTTCATTCAATTTTAATTTTAAATCATTTTCAAATAAATTATAAAAATTAAGATTATATAATCGGGTAATTCCTGGTTTTCAAATATATATTACACCTCACTTTTAACTTTGAGAAGAATGAAATAAATTTCCTCTGTGGAAAATATTATAATTTTCTTATCTCGAGAACATTTACGAACTTTACTTAAAATAACATGTACAAAATATAATTTTAAGGGATTATTCTGAACAAAAATTTTAGGTTTTAGCAGAGATTAATATTTACTAAGAGAAAAGTTAAAAATATTAATACTAGTTATACACGGAGAGCCAGAAAATAAATAAATAAAGTGTAAGGGTAGATATCAGATGTTATATATATCAAGTATTATAAATATAACATCTGATATCTACAGATATATATCAGATATATATCATTTGATGTATATCAAATGTTATCATAAGTACTGTTATCATAAACAATCTCATTAATAAAAATAAAAAGCATGTGAAAGGAAGGGGTCTAGGAAAAACTTAGAAAATCTGTCGGAATTCCAACTATGGCCCAGTACTGGAAAGTAACCCTGATCGACGGCGCTTTGATGGTTTCGAGATGGGTATTTGACGGCCTGTCGACACGAATTATTGCTCCCGTAACTGGCCCGTCACCCTCCGGCAATGGTGCGGCTATATGTCCGCATCGACGGCTACCTTGAGGTTCTATCACGGTTCGCAGTCGGATGCACGATAGCTTCATTGTTACCGGAAACGGCCCAGCACTCGACGGGGAAGTCGCGGGAGAGAGGACAAGCCCGTGACGGATTCGATACTGACCTAATGCGCCGGCCCGGCAGTGAAGAAATCGGTTGGCCGGAATCATCCGGCCCGATGCCTCTGTGTTTGTTGGGTATATATATATATATATATATATATATATATATATATATATATATATATATATATATATATAGAGAGAGAGAGAGAGAGAGAGAGAGAGAGGCTGTTCGCACATTTTTTAGACGATTTTGGTAAGCGGTAATACAAAATCGTTTGCTGCAAAAGAAATAATTGCAATTGTACTATGTTTTTAAAAGTCAAAATTATCGTCTAAGGCTTGAAAGTTTTGTTTTTATTCAAAATGGCGTTTATAACAAAGCAGTGGTTCGAAGGCTACATTTATGCTCTTTCCGAAGAGAAATATGCATACTCCGTTATCCAAAAACGATGTGAGAGTCATGGTTTTGTGATATTTAAAGCGTCGATAAGTAATATCGTCAACAAGAAAGGGAAAAAACGTCAAATTGGAGCCTCAAGTGGGACAAAAATTCCAAACAAGTATCCAAGGAAAAAACGGACATCTTCGACTATTGCAAAGGTACGTTCTTGAATGTTAAAAGAAAATCTCCCTAGTCAAAGGACAGTTGCAAAATCATTAAAATGCTCGATTTCCACTGTAAACAAAATGATAAACGTTGATTTAAATATTAAGAAAGCGAAAAAAACGCAATGTGCATCGTCGTCTTCCAAATCATATCGCTGAACGCAGGACACGCTGCAGAATTCCATATGAGAAACACTTATCCAAAGAAAAATGGAAAACAATTGTCACAATAGATGAATCATGGGTGTATTTAAATGATTGCAACAAAAAAAGAGCCATTTATTATCATAAAAGGGGAGAAAAAAATTTAAGTACATGGTTCAAAGAATCGAAAGAAAGTTTTTCTAAGGGATTCATGATTGTTGCTGGTTTTTCTTATAATGGCAAGTTAAAAATAAAGAGAGTGGAAAAAATGTCAAGATTAACTGCAAATACTATCAGGAACATATTTTATCTCCAATTTTTCTGAATGAAATACCATCGCTTTACCCACAGTGCCATCAATCTGTGAAACTCCATCAGGACAAAGCTAGCAGTCACACATCAAAATCCACTGTAAATTTCCTAAAAGAAATGGAACAAAAAACTGGTATCAAGGCCATACCCTTCACTGATATCCCTACTAAATCTCCCGATGTATCACCTATGGATTTTTGTGCTTTCGGACTTTTAAAATCTGCATTATCTAAACGTCGTCCCAAAACCCTTACAGGACTCTGGAAAGATGTTCAGGAGGAATGGGATAGAATACCTCTTCTGGCACTTCAAAAGGCATTATTATCCTAGAAATTGCGGTGTCGAAACATAGTTCAGATTAAGGGATCTCAAATAGAACATTTAAAACACAAGAAATTTATGTAATTTAGTTTTGTGAATACAATATACATCGTCTAAAAAATGTGTGAACAGCCTCTGTATACACACACACACACACACACACACACACACACACACACATATATATATATATATATATATATATATATATATATATATATATATATATATATATATATATATATATATATATATATACATATATATATATATATTTATGAGAAATGTCTTGATGTTTCTAAATCCTCTTTTAGTGGGTTAAATTAATTCACGCGTAAGAAAATGTTTAGCAAACTAAGGATTTCTCTTTCAGTTCATGTTTTAGTTTCCAGAAATATATTGCTACATTTCATTTATTATTCTGAAACATATCCACATAACTGCTTTTGGAACTTTATCATTTGAAACCTGTATAGAGTTCTAATATTTTGTCTTTTGCGTTGAAGAAAAATTACTCACTGTAACACGTCCATTTAAGTACCTCACAGTTTATAAACCATTCAAAAATAAACAATTGAAAAGTAACGTCTCATGGAATCAAAATAAATTCTTTCAGAGCAGGTAGAGAGAACTTTTGGACGATTTCATAAAGTCACGTAAAAGTTCTTACAGAGAACTCCTTTAACTCATCGTAATATCCTCCCGAGAACTTTTATCTAAGAATACGTAATTCGACCATTCCCAGGAGCTGTTTAACATTCTACTCATGTAAATACTTTTAGAAGAAAAACTGGTAAATTCATAAAGGATTAAGTATCCTATATATATAAATATATATATATCTATATATATTAAATTTTTTATCTAATTTATCATTGGTACCTGAATTGAGGCCAATATTTTTAAAATGTAGGTCACTTAAACCTTGTTCCATAATCTTGTAAAGTTTCAGTTAACTCATTTTTTTTTTCAACTGCAATAAAATAGTTTATTTTTTAAAGGAAATATTATCGTACGTTAAATGAAAGAATTTTAATAAATCTTTGTCTCGTTTTTGCTTTATGTCTTTCATCGATAATTTCGTGCACGTAACGTGAGCCTTTTCTAGTTGGAGCCCGTTAAAATAATGTATATCTCTCCAAATATACTGGACTGCACTATCTTACAGTCTCCTTTAATTCTTTTTCACAAAACTCTATATTTATTGTTCTGGATATTTATTTATTTACCGGTTTTCTTAATCTTTAGCTTACGGGCAGATTTTTCCGATTCCCTGTTAAGAATCGGAAATTTCATACTCCCATTGTTAGAATGGTCATTAAGGGGGTTATATATATATATATATACAGACACACACACAGACATATATATATATATATATATATATATATATATATGTGTGTGTGTGTGTGGGGTGGGGGGGTGGGGAGGGGTGTTTGAACTGAGGAACGACGCCTTCGCAGACACTCACAGGATTTATTTTATCACGACACAAGACAAGGTGGGCATTGCAAGTATGTGGATTGAATTTGGAGAATCAATGTCTTCCTGATGGATAACGTTGCATGCTCCTGTGTAGGAAAACCAAGGTTCGTTTGTATATCTGCCGAATGGAATCACCAAAAACATTGTATATCCAAGAGCATTGCAATGAATTTAAAATTGAATAAAACAGTAATTACAATTTATGTAATCCTAAACATAAAAATTATAATGTGTATGTAAATATCTACTTTCAACTAAATACAATAATTGATATAAAACTTTGAATTAGGTTCATTTAATCTACATATATATACTCAAATCTAACAATAGCGAAGCATTGCCGGGTCAGCTAGTATATATATATATATATATATATATATATATATATATATATATATATATATATATATATATATATATATATATATATATATTATATATATATATATATATATATTAAATATATATATATATATATATATATATATATTATATATATATATATATATATATATATATATATATATATATATATCAGAATGCTATTAACCTATTTGAAGATATCATGTGCGCAAGGAATAAAAACTTCGCTTTGAGAAAAATCAATTGAAACATTTTTTTTAACTTTAAGCCACTAACTGAGAAATATATTAAAGCTTTTAACCATAAACAAAGTAAACCAGTTATAAGTCACCTATTTTAATTTAATATTTGAGGTCTATCGCACATTTTTTTTTCAAAATTTTGATATAAGCAATATACAAAAATATGTATTTTTATTGATCAAATGAAACACCATTGCTAGCTTTAGGGTTATTATTCCAAAATGCTAGTTGTAATCTAAAAAATATACAAAATAAACATTTAAAATCCTCCTGGTTCATACAGAATTCCTTAAGTTTCAATGTTTTTTTCATTTAATATTAATTTTGATCTCCGTTTAGCTCTACGGACATAAACAGTAGAAGACAGTTTTTGCTTTTCTGCCAGCTTTACTCGCATAGCATCTCTTCGAAACTGCGCAGTTATAGCATTTTTCCTGGGAAAATGTCTAATGCTCTCATAACAGAAAGTCTACCTTTGTGGCTTTCATTAAATAAATAGCAACTTCATACGCTGCTATTTCAGAAATCTTTTTGCCACTGCCAGATACTTTCGGACATACCTGCCATATAACAGAGTTGAACGATTCATTCGAGTTCTGTGTATGACTGCCCAAGCACCGCTCTAGAAGATCCCGATGAGATAAAGCTTTAAATATAGGCTTTAGAGTGTCCATTACTGCTGTAGATACTACATTTTTGTGTTGGTACGATGAGACAGTTCCATTATCAACAGCTTGGTTATATTGCACCAGGAATTATGTCCTACTGGGCAAAAACTGTGAAGTGGCTCTTGGTCTGTGGATCTTGTATGAAAATACACAGCCCATACAGCTTTCCGCATTTCCAATTCAGAATTTGAATGTTGACGGACAACATTTCCATAATAGAATGTCAATTTGTTGATTAAACTATCCGTCAATCTTCCTTTTCCTGACAAACCTTTACCATGGGAAAGTTTTTCCCTCGGAAGTCGTGTTTTAATTTTCTCAGGCTACTTCCCATCCTTTTTTGGACATGCCCGACACATTCTATTTTCACTGGCAATATATCGTCATATGGTTTGCTTTCACAAATCGAAGAAAAGGTCTTGGTGCTACCATCACCTATGTAATTTGTGTACCTCACACCTCTTTCTTTAACAGATCTATGGAATATATTGATCATTCCATCAACTTCCATTTTTGCTGAAGATCCCACGTGGTTTTTGGTACAGCTGTCAGCATGGTTAGCATACCACTCTTCAAAACTTTTGTCACTTCTTTTACCTTTCCATGTTGCACAAACTTTACATGGCAAAGACTTTACATGCCGGTCTCCTTTCGGTGGGGTCTGCAAAGAACCAATGATATCTACGTTAATTCCCGTGAAAACCTCCGTAATTACTGGGACTAATTTAAGCGGGGCTTTCTTCCGTTCTTTCGATTTCCCTATCCTTTGACAGATGTCGCATGACCTAACATAATCTGCACACTCTTTTTTGCTCTGGGGCCAAAAATAATTTCTTAATAACTTATCTTTCATTTTGGTCATCCTTTTATGTAAAGCTACGCCATCGTGGTATAAACTCAAAATCTCGTACTTAGCTGGTACCATAGATTGTTTTCTTTCCTCCCCTCTGTGATCTCGGGGTTTCCTAAAAAGTAATTCATTTTCGATCACAAATTCCAGGGTTTTCTGTGGCTTAACTTTTTCCCAAATAGGTATAAGTTTAGGGCAATTTTTTTGTTCTAAACTGAGAGTGTCGGCACTCTCTTCCACTAACGCATTTTTGGTCTCTACGAGTATTGGTAATTTAATTTCTTTTACTTCATCCGGCGAATTTATGTCGGGTCCCTGTGACTCAGTCATTTAATCGACCGTTTCCCCGTTCTCCACCGTAATTCCCGTTTGAATTTCCTCCCGCATCCCTCGACTTTGAGTGACGACGGCATTAACGCTAGCTGGTTTTAATTTTTGTGCCTCTATCAGCTCCTGAGTGGAATTCCCCAGCAAGTAGTGGTTCATTTCCACACTCTTATCTACCACGTCGGCCTTTTTTTATCACCTGGCCGAATTCGGGACTCTCAAGTGTTACGCGAGCTAAAGGTAAACATCTAAATTCATTTTCCAAGAGCTGTTTGAGCCAAATATTTTCTCCGGTGAAATCTCCGGGTTTAACTAATTTAACTGGGCACAAATCTACGCTACTCCCGCTGTCACGTAATAATACGGTTTGGACCTGATTCACATAAGCTTCACTTAAGTACGGCTTAAAAGCAAGAGAAAAATCTTCCGTCGTAACTAGTAGGTTGTTTATGATTTCGCTGGATTTTTTTAATTCGGGACAGTTAGGGCGGATATGTCCATTCTGACACCACTGAAAACAAATGCGGCCACTTCGCTTCTCATACTCCCTGGTCCTCCAATCATTATTATTTTTATTAGCAGCGTTATTGATAAGGCCTGAAAGGGAGGGGGGTTCTTATAATACCTTGCAGTCTGCCTGGAAGAAAATTCGGCCAACTTTTGTGCCAGAGAGAGACTTCGGGGGTTTTGATAATGAAGACGCGGAAATCAAAGGTGTGGATGAGATAGTGTGGCTTGGAGGTCGACCGTAAAGATGTGGAGGAGCTGGTGGAAAAAACAGTGAATAACTCACCATAGAAGAACCTGTTGAGCTGCAGAGTCAACAGGTGAACGCTATCCAGCAAGAGTATTTATCAAAGAAAGACAATGATAGAGATAAAGTTTCCATTGCCATAATAAAATTTGCAGCAAGTGGAGTGCAGTGCAGGTATTTATTAAAAAGCATTACCCTAATAAATATGTGACCAACAGAGCAGTTAATTTTCTAATTGACAATGGGATGTCCTACTTCTGTGAAATTCTTCAGAAAAGCAGAAGAGAAATTTCTTTGGATCAGTATCTTGTGCTAAAATAAAAACTAGTGAGATTGAAATCAGACGAAGAGAAAAAACAGTAAAATCAGAATTGCCTAGTGATATTACGGAAGATAACTTACCTTCCAAGCAGTAATTCTAGAAGTACGCTGCAAGCTATATGCGCATATTATTTTAAGGGAGATAGGATTGAAAATATAAAAAAAACCTAATAGAAAGTCATGAGATAGCAGTAAACTTACACTGGGTTAAAGCCCACTGTGGCATTAATGAAAATGAGATGGTAGACGCAGCAGCTAAACAAGCAACAACACTGAATGAAATCACAGGAAATTATAAATTAACTAAAGAACAGATTAAGAATAAAATTAAGAATTATTACATAAATATATGGCAAGAAAATTGGGAGAGAAGCAGTGTAGGAAGGAAAGTATTTGAGGTATTCCCTAGAGTTTCTACGAAAAGACTGTCGGCAGATTTCCTTGTTAATCAAGCAATAACTGAACATGGCTGTATAGGAGTCTATCAAAACAGATTTTTTGCTAAAACAGATCTTTGTGAGCGTGGCAATATACAAACTATAAAGCACTGTATATACAATTGTAGCAAATGGGCTGAAGCACGAAAAAACCTACCTTTGGGCTTTCAAGATTGGGCCCCTAGTAAATTATTTACGGATTATTATTGTAGAAGGTACATCAAGAATATTATGCAGGAACTTATGAATATACACTTCCCCCAACAAGGGGAAGGTGGATAGCCCCTCAGATTTAAAAAAAAAAAGACAGGTAAATGAATTGCAAAAAGAAAAACTTCGAGACCCGGTTGGGCTGGATTGCCGTCAGCATGATTAGTTTTATTATTGAAGGGCCGTATAACCTTCGGGTGTGGACGGCGGCGATATTACTTTACCTTCCAAGCAGTAATATCCTCTCTTACAACAATTAACCATCTGCATCAGCCATTATCCATTACAAAGCTAAAAGGCTGTACTGAACGATTATCATGTGTTAGTTCTTCAAAATAAAGTCTGTTTTCGTTTATTTTCACAATTTCCATATAACTTAACCCATAAAACAAGGTAAAAATAACTATGTTCTAGGGGGTGAACGGATTAATTCTTCATCCGTTAATTTATATGGGAAAAACTGTTTCGGTTTGCAAACCAAGTCTCGGAACGAATTAAGTTCGCAAACCGAGGTACTACTGTATATATATATATATATATATGCTTTTCAAAAATACAGCTAAATTTACTTTGAATCCCTAGCTCATGAAATTATTTTAAAAATAAGCAACAAATTTAGAAGTAAATTATTTCCTATAGCGCAACTGTTGCGTAACGATAACATTTCGGTAAAATGCACGCACAATGGACGAGAGAAAGTAGGTCAAGATATTGAATAAGACACTCTCTACGAGATAAAAATATTTTAAATTCTCTTAAGGTCTTGCAGAGGACGATAAAACAAGAAGATACAGCTTCTGAAAATTCACGTTGAAAATTAATTAATTTTCACTATGTTTATATATATATATATACAGGTGGTTATTAAAATAATGGAAACACTTATCAATATTAGTGGTGTTTATGAATATGTTTCGTATTCCTTAAAAAACAAGTTTGACCACCGGTATTTTTTTATATAATATAGTGTATGTATTATTCTACTGTCAGGTAATTGAATTTTATTCTTTTAATTATTATTATAATTTTAATTTTACTTATCTGAAGAGGGCTTGGTTTTTATATTTTTATTTACTGCTGAGCATATATTTTCTGATGCACATATCATGCTACTGGAGGTGAAGTCGTAAGACCATGGCACTCCAAGAAACTCTAGATACCTTGCACCTGCACCTGCAGCAGTAATGAAGCTAAGGGCATAATGCTTTTGGGAGGAAAAGCGTAAAATATCAAATTTTGGAGACCTTCCGAAAAGGGCGAATTGTTGGAGCGCGTTTAAATTGGAGTATCTCTTACTGCAACCCCCAGGCTAATGGGTGTTTTTCGAGCTATGGTGTCGAAAGTCATGATAGCATACAGAGTGCACGGGAAAACATCTTTTGTCAAATAGAATAGTGGACGAAAGGGAGAGCTGAATGAAAGAGACGGACGAGGTATTGAAACGGATTGTGACATGAAGAAAGAAACAACTGCAACCAAAATGACCGAAGAGTTGAATCTGCATTTGCATATTCCAGTATCAACCATTAGAGGTAAAAAGGAACTTCACAAACAAAGCATTTACGGAAAAGCAGCTATTCCCAAGTCACTTGTAATAGATGCCAATACAAAATATCGGCCACAATGGTGCCACGAGCGCAAATCCTGGTCGAGTAATATGTCGAAAAACGGCATTTGGTCCGACGAATCATTGTTCACATTGTTCCTCGCAACAGGAAGTGCGTATGCAGGGAGAACACCTACATAAGCGTAACATTCTCATCTTAACTGTCAATCATGGAGACACATCTATCCTAAGGGGGTTTGGGATGGCATCTCATTTTTTTTCTTCAGGCCCTATTGTAGCCCTAAAAGGGAGATTGAATGGGAAGGACTATGTCAAAATTTTAGCTCACTACTCCATCCTATGGTGCAAACTTTGTTTTTTGCGGCATATGCCGTTCTCCAGGATGATTATCCCCCTATACATACAGCTAAATCTATCAAGCATTGGTTTGAAGAGCATGAAAAAGAAGTGAAATAGCTTATCTTGCCCTGTACAATCCCCCCGTCTATATATCATCCAACCACCGTGATCTGTATAAGCGGATAAAGCTAGGTGTCTATATCCACCACAGCATCTCTTCAGGAACTTCTATTATTTTTCCCTGAAGAATGGTACAATATATTCTTAACCACTATTCCTGACTTGTATTATCCAATTCCAAGGTGAATCGGGTGGTATTTTATGACAAAGGTGATCCTGCGCCGTATTAATAAAGGTTTTCATGATGTTTCTTAGTGTTTCCATTATTTTGATAACCACCTGTATATACATATACTTATATACACATATACATATACTATATATTTGTCTGTTATTCCTGTCTGTTTAAATTTGTTATTATGTCATAAAATGCTACGAAGATTAGGAAATAGGATAATGATCAGTCATTACACAGGGAACGATGTCGAATACACAGGACAATTTTATCGCATGGGCAAATCGGGACTTTGCCCAGGGCCCCTTGATGCTAGGGGGCCCCCAAACCTCCTTGGTGTATGCACCTTGTACTTCTAACAGTATGTATAGCCCATGGATAGTTCTTATTTTTATAAATGTTCGTAAGGGGGGGACCCCAGCGTTCATAATCGGGCCCTGCGAATACATAGTCATGAATTTGTATTTTGATGTTTTACTTGCCTTTTATGCAAATTCTCGGGTGCGCCGACAAAAACAGCGCCATATCTTCCCCTATCGGCGATTTTTGGAACTATTTTTTTTCTTTTCACGAAAACTCTTTCCCATCTTGCCCTTAGTCCCCCAATCAATTTTGGTGGAATTCTGGTTGATAGATCGCTCTACAGATGGCTTTCAGTAGTGTCAGTTTAAAAAAAATATCCCCTATATACTTAAATTGATATTTTTACTGTACCTCTTTGAACCAAGCAAATCATTCTACATACACTGGTATGCACATTACACTTTCAGAAGTTTTTGACCAAATTGTAGAGCACAAATTTTCAGAAATAAATAAACGACCAGACATATAATAAAATGTTTTGTTTTCATTAGAACTTTTCAAGAAGTTCTAGGGACATTTAAAAAAAATATGATCTATATATTATTATATGGGGAATATATATTGATAATGATCTATACATTATTTATATATTATGTTATATATTAAAAGAAATATTGAAATAAGTCTTACTCTTCATCTTGCTCACACTAGAACTTTAGTATATTACTCGATTAGCATACTCCTGGACTACATTGTTCGCATGCAATTGGCCTACTCAATTCCTGATTAAAGTTTTGTTTTAGGCCGTCCGCACACGGAGTGACTCAAAGGAAACTGAACTGGTTAGCGACTGAAATTTCTTATCGGTTGCAAACTCGTTAGTGATGCGGCTCCCCACACAGGCCTACTCAAAAGTGATTCAAATCAATAGTTTGCGACCTGTCATGGAAGGAAGAACATCATTATTCAGGGCATTATTTTTAGTTAAATTATTATCAGAAATTAATTTATTTAAAAAAATCGTCACAATAGATTGTCTTTGATCAATCGTTTAAAAATGGACTGTATATATGGGCGCACATATTCCATACAATTAAAAACGTTAGAATTTCATTTCATCGCTAGGCAGAAGTCACGTGACTCGTGTACGTCATTTAGCAGCTTGCCAAAAGAGCGGCTATAACATAGATTGTGTAATAACACGCACAACACAAGAGAAACTGGCGACTGAAATTGCTAGCGACTCGACACGTTGAGTTGCCTGCGACTGATTACAAACGCGTTGCTGACGGGTTTGTAACCAGTTGCTCCATGTGCGTGGCTCCATTCAATTACATAGGTTACGACTCATCATGGACTGGTTTGTGATTGGAGTCGGTTATCAGTTTCTTTTGAGTTGCTCCGTGTGCGGACGGCCTTAAGGTTAAAAAAAACACTTTTTAGTGCTGTTTCTATTATAATTGCTTTTGAAAATACACAAAATGCTCAAGTTGCTGATTATTAGTTTAAAAGTTAGTTACATGTGTAAATATCTTTAATGAAAATCTTTCACATTTCTTTAAAATTCTGATTTACACGCTAAAATATTCTTGAATACTTGTCATTTTAAGTGCTTTAAATGATCAATGAAGTGTAAATGGCAGTTGATTTTTATAATCTATATTTGTTTTAGCTTAAGTTTTGAAGTAAACCAACATAGAACTGTTTCCAATACAGTTAATATTTCCTAATACAAATATGTTCATTTTCTTTCAAATATAATTTTAAATTTCTTATGAGTAATAGAAAGCCTCAAAAAAGCACATTAAACATAGAGAAGGGTAATTATGTGAATCATAATTAAAATTCAAAGTTTCAAATACTTCTTTTATACCCTTCATTGAATTATAGTTTAAAAGAAACATTCATAAAATTTAAAGAACAAACTAAGCACTTAGGCCGTCTACACACGGAGCAACTCAAAAGAAACTGATAACTGACTCAAATCACAAACCAGACCGTGATGAGTCGTAACCTATGTAATTGAATGGAGCCATGCACACGGCGCAACTGGTTACAAACCCGTCCGACGGATTTGTAACCGCTCCGCCGCTTTTAAATTGGCTAAGTCATAAAGACGACTGTCCCGTCCTCTAATCAAAGGCGGCTTCCTAACTTTCTAACAAAAATGTAATGAAAGCAGCCTTCGATCACTTTATCTCTCTAAAAAAATCTAATTTTTCTTTACAATCGAAGGCGCTTCATAACAATGGACTAAGATCCTTGGTCACAATTCATGGTAAGCTCAACGCCGTTGCCTTCTGCACTATTTTGGATCACAGTGTACGTTGTAGCAGTTTTACTTCCAGGACGATAACGTCAACTGTCATGTTGTGAGGTGGTCCACCATGAATTGGTATGGTGACAATGGGGATAACCCAATGGACTGGTCTGCCCAGAGCCCATACCTGAACCCTATCAAGAATCTCTGGGATGAGTTGCATCGCTGAATTAAAGGGTGCAACAATCATCCAAAATCGGTGAAGGAAATTATATGTCTTCTCCAAGCAGAGTGGAAGAAAATACCACTAGCCGTCATACAAGGACTTTTGAAAAGCATGACGTGGAGGGTTGAGGCTGTAATTGCCTTTCGTGGAGGCTCTACCAACTATTGAATATGAATAAATTTTGTTTTTTTCTATCACAGGTGTCCAAATACTTATTGATAGATAGCGTATATATATATATATATATATATATATATATATATATATATATATATATATATATATATATATATATATATATATATCCAACAAATGGAACGACGCTTCATCGGAGAACCATGCAAAGATATATGCCTTCTACTGAGGAGTACATTGTAAGCCGTTTCGTTCAGCTTGCTTCATCCTAGCTAGAGTTAGTCAGAATATACGGGACCCTCTTTAATGTTAATCACCCTGTAAAACGAAGTTGCAATATTTTTATTCAGATATGCTTTAAAAAATAGCTCCTTTTGGATCCTTTAACTAAATATTACGTAAAAGGAACTTTTTTTAACAACTCAAAACACACGTAACAATATCTTTGAAAAAAAAAAAAAACAGTTTTACACAAAAGCCCGCTCTATGTCAATATTGTGTGTGAGGTATTAATTTTTTTTTTATCGGAAAAGTGCTCCTACTTGTAGGTTTTAAGCTTTATCATAGGATTCCATATATTTGATTCCGAACAGACCCATTATCGGAATTGAAAGAAAATACGCTCTAAATCTCTATAGAATTTGCAATAGAATAAATCTCGGCGGTAAAGTAAAAGCGATTAAACTGGGTTTCAAATCGCAAGAAAGATTCTTCTTTTTTATTTATTTCCAACTCCAGAGCCCTGTATTTCGATTAAATTAACTGCAATAGTTTTCTTTTTACTACCTTTCTCGCAGCACTTCCAAACTTTGAGAGATTTCGACTTGCAAGCAGTTTTTACGTAGTCCATTTTGTACAAGTAAATCTATTTTCGGTGTGGAATAGAGTTCGAAATACTCTTTTTCACTCCTCTATTTGGCAAAAGGATTTAGGGGGGGGGGGAAGGCTGTAGCTTTCTCACTGGATAACACAGGGATGAATAAAAGCTGTCCTAAAAGCAAATAAGAGTGTTTCACATGGTTGGAAACCTTTCAGGATTTAGCTGTGGGAAGTTTATATTTTTGTTTTCGAGCATTTAACGATGAAATATAAGCAAAATGAAGTCACGTCTGACGTGTATTTAACTTTCAAATTAGCTTGGGAGTTCTTTCGAACAAATACTAATCTGATGAAACGGAAAATAGAGCATAGCAATAAAAAAATTTGCTAGTAATTTTGATGAAGAGTAATAACGAATAAATTTCCTGTATGTTAACATAAAATTCAAAATGAATAAATCCTGGGTATTTTATTTTAATGTAGTATTTAAAAGGAGTAAACCTTCTATTTATTAAATGAAAGTTTAAAGCAAATAAATCTTAAAATGAATAAATCTCTTGTTTCATTAGAAACTTCAAAGTAAGTAAATCATCTGTAAATTATCTGTTAATATAAATAAATCTCTGTCTTCTATTTTAATGTAGAATGTATGTGAATAAACCATGTGTCATTGACTTAAAATTTCATGTAAATAAATCTTTAAACAAATGCATCGCCTTTCTGTTAACAAAAAATTCAAAGTGAATAAATCATCTGTAAATTTTCTGTTAAAATGTAAAATATAAACAAATCAAATAAACAAAAATTAAAAATCAAGCATAGTCTGCTAAAACACTTTAACTTAAAACCTACCCTAGCAAAGAAAACATAAAACTTTTCAATAAAGGATAGCGCAGAAGCTTCATATCCTCATAATGAAAATATACAAGTATAACTAAAAATAAATAATCCAACAGAGTTAGATAAATACTAGAAGAATATAGACAAAAATCAAACAGCAAAAGCACTCAGGGCATCCACGCACCAGAGGCAAGATTCTGTATAAGTGCCGGAACTGAACCATAAAAAGACATAGAGGTAACCGTCAGGTCTCGTCACCAGGGAGCCTAACCAAATCAGTTACCTCAAGGGGAACTTTCTGAATAGGATGCAGGTAAGACCAAAAGACATCCCAAGGCCCCGAGTTCCCCATGGAAGCATTTAGTAGAAAGAAAATGCAAAGACAGACACAACTTACTGTAAGGGCTCAACGCACCGTACATGCAAGCACACAAATAATCCTAATGCAAAGCCAAAGATGCATACACACCCCAATTCCGTAAGTGACGGTTATGGCGAAACAGCAGCCAGTTCTATCCTAGTATTTACGTCATTGTAACAATACTACAGCTCCCCCCCCCCCATTACAGCTTAAACAAACGAAAACATAAACGCTACCCTAAACGTCTTTAAAAATCCCTGACTCTAAACTCAGGGACTTAAAGGCATGTTTTGATGATTGGAAAAAAAAGTTGGCATAAGTGCATTACAGTCGGAGAAGTGTACTTTGAAGGAGATGCAATAAATTTTCACCAATAAATTGATAACTTTTGTTTTATGCCACCATTCCGGGTTCTTTCTGATTACAGTAGTAAGTGTAAGTATATATATATATATATATATATATATATATATATATATATATATATATATATATATATATACAGTGGAATCTCGATCTATCGTTATTCAAGGAACCGATTGAAATGAACGATAAATGCGGGAAAACGATAGATGCGGAAACATAACAAAGCAATATGATCGTTGGGACTGGATAAAATTAACGACACATGCGGAAAAACGATGGATCCGAAAACGATCGATCGAGATTCCACTGTATTTACAGTGGAACTTCGCTTAACGAGCACCTCGCATAACGAGTATTTCGCATAACGAGCAAAATAAATTTTAAAGAAATGGCTCGCTTAACGAGCAACATTTCGCATAACGAGTGATGTGGAAGGAGGTCCTCTCTTCACGTCACTTGGATCTTCACGTCACCAGGATCATCAACGGCCGAAAAATAAGTATTTAATGGTAGTCATGGATGGCATGGAGAAGCAGATATCACGGGACTGGAGGATAACAATGATATTGAGGAGCTTTTGGAAGAGCACAACCAAGAGCTGACCACCGAACAGCTAATAGAATTGCAGTGTTTTTCACAGCAAGCAGTTGTAGAGGAGAGTTTGTCAGTGGAGAAGGACGAAGAAATACCAAAGAAACAATCTTGTGGCGCAATAAAAGAAACGATGAAAGCATGGGAAACTGTTGCATCGTAAGTTACAAAGCATCACCCTGATAAGACGGTGACTATGCGCGCTATAAGTTTATTGAGTGACAATACGGTGACACATTTTCAGCAAATTTTGAAGCGCAGAAAAAAACAATGTCGCTAGATAGCCTTCTAGTAAAAATATTAGATATGTATCATAAATTTATAAATAATGAACTGCATATGGATGATTTTGCTCCTTAAGAATTTATGTATAAGTAATTTTCTTTAAATAATAAACGTTACGTCTAAAAAATTTTGAGTATTTTTTGGCATGGAACGCATTATCGTATTTTACATTAATTTATATGGAAAAAATTGTTTCGCTTAACGAGTGTTTCGCATTACGAGTAAGACTCTAGAGCGAATTATGCTCGTTATGCGAGGTACCACTTTATATATATATAAAAAATTTATATATATATATATATATATATATATATATATATATATGTATTATTCATTATTTATTTATATAATAATAAAATTGTTAATTAACAGAGTCCTTCGGCGATTTTACTTACATTTAATATACAATATACTTTTCATTTAATTCATAAATATACTCTTTCTCCAATTTCATCGTATTTTAAAATATATATCAAACATTTTCTTCTAGGAAAGTTATTTGCTTTTAGAAAACAACTATATTAATTTCTTTCAAATTTCGAAATTAAAAGTTTGCAAAATGTGCAAATAATATATGCATAAAAAACTATAGCCGGCAAAAATATGTATAAAAACTAAAGGGGGGATTCAAATAAATATCGAAAAAAATATTTCCGCCTTTAAAATCCTTTATGAGTTTCTTTTTTTTCCTAAAGATTTATTTCCTTTATTTTTAATCTTTTAAATGGATGTGAAATTGAAATCCTTAATTCAACATACTCTTTTTAAATCTGTCCTATTTCCGAACAACTCCATTTGCCGAACATCCTATGTTTGCATGAGAATTAAAGTTTGATTGATTCAAGTATCAAGACATAAGATTTGTGCCCTGGACGGAATGTTTTAAGGCGTTTGCAAAACTTTCTACGAATTTACTTTAATCCAGAATTTAACGGCGAACTCGGGGAAATTTCTCCGAACTGTTCTCGCTAGAACTGATGATCTTCCTATTTTTTTCTTTCTTTCTTATATTCTTTATTTATCTTTTGCAGATCTCGGTAAATATTTTCTAAAAGTATTTTCCAGTTTCGTGTGATATGTTTTCTTTCCACATTTGTTGCTCGCAGAAAGTTTGGGAAAAAAATGTATTTGTATTATCTATAGAGATCTATATCTGTCCTGATGTTTTGCCTTTTTTTTTTGGCAGCAAATAGAATGTGTCAAGTGCTGCTATTTTCTCTTGGAAGTGTTACCTTCCCATGGTTCCCAAGACACGGAGGTTAAATATTCAGAAGCGGTTGTCACTGAATAATTGTTTGATAAACTTTTTGGTTAATCTTTGAATTTAAATGTGTCAAGGACTGAAACTGTTATTCTTTTGCTTGCACACAATTATAGGACTGCCGGTTGCTGTCAAAACAGATCGGCCAAGCCGATACATTTCGAAAATTTTTTGTCATGGCCCAGCGTTATGCAACGCGTTTTAGAGACAGCACCATTTCCTCCTTGCAGTACTCGTATATATTATATATATTTATGTATATATTTATTATATATATATATATGTATATATATGTATGTATATATATATATATATATATATATATATTATATATATATATATATATATATATATATATATATATATATATATATATATATATATATATATATATATGTATATATATATGTATATATATGTATGTATGTATATATGTATATACAGTCAAACCTCGCTAACTCGAACCTCGATTTCGCGAATTTTTCGATATCTCGAAGAAATAAAAATTCCCTTCAAATTTCCTATGGACTCAATGTTAAAAAAACCTTGATTTGTCGAATTTTTTTTGGCTCATCCCTCGATAACTTGAATTTTTTCCATGAATGGAGGAAAATTTTTTTCTAAAAACAAAAAAATAATATCCAAAAAATAGAAATTTCTAAAAAAATAGAAAAGCTATTCAAACATTACAGTGGTAAAACCCTGCATAAACTTTAAAAAGAAGGGATATAAAGACGGAAGATAACACAGTGAAATGACAACTTCTCTTGTCCTCCAAGATGGGATTTGAAATTCTTGTTTATTGTTTTCTTATCTCGTTTCAGTTAGGTGCCATGCATATGCAGTGACCATCGATCCTTTCTTTTATTTTTTCTCCTTTTATTCTCCAAGGTTACTTTCTAGAGGGGTTAGGGTGGTTTTAACAAAACAGGAAATTAAGGCATGGACAAAAATCAAGAGGTGGGTGGCTTCCAAGAAGATTGTAGAATTTCTTATCATTGCAACAAGGAGTGAAAGAAAAAAAATTACAGGTGTGAATGCATGCCTGTGCTGTCTTGCAATCAAGCTAGAGCCTCAATGCTCATGCACCTCGATAACATGGAATTTAATGACTTTGTCATCGTAGATGATACGGTAATAATGTGTGGTCAGTGGGAGGACAATCACATCATCCGTCAGACGAAAGTTTCTTGTGTATTATCAGAAGAAGAGGAGGACGAAATCCGCCATTTGCCACCTAATGTGACAAACAAAGAAGGACTATTTGCAGTAGACGCTTTGAGAAGATATGTTGAAAGTCAACCAATTAG
>OU015503.1:35877328-35889828 GCA_907164885.2 Dolomedes plantarius | reverse complement strand
CCAGC
Source organism: Dolomedes plantarius (assembly GCA_907164885.2). Lineage (NCBI taxonomy): Eukaryota > Metazoa > Arthropoda > Arachnida > Araneae > Dolomedidae > Dolomedes > Dolomedes plantarius. Next base: position 35,889,823 of record OU015503.1, on the reverse strand, counting down.
GCTGTTAACCAAGTATTGTTTGAAAACCCGTAAATTTTATACGATTTCCCGAATGTTATTATTTAAGTTACCCCAATTAGTTTACCCAATTATCATGGCATCACACACACACACACACACACACACACACACACACACACACACACACATATATATATATATATATATATATATATATATATATATATATATATATATGTAACAAGAAAACGCGTCTTCCTAAATTACTTTACTTTAAAGCATGCATATTCTATTGTTAATAAAGTACGACCCCTTTTCCAAAATTGCAACCTAAAAGTAAAGTAAGTATCATTCATATTAGCCCTGCAGATCATTAAGCAGGCATGTGAAGTATCGGAACTCAATAACATCCCCAGATATGAGTGTTAGAAGTTTATGAGATTCCGAATGTCAGTATAGTGTCAAAATTCTTGAAGAGCCTTCAAACCACTCTGAAGTTATGTCTTGTATAACGTCAAAAATCCCACTTTGCAAGAACTTTATGGCCACTTATCCTACGCCCAGGAACAGTTCAAGGTTAGTAATTTAGGAAGACGCGTTTTCTTGTTACATATATATATATATATATATATATATATATATATATGTATGTATGTATTTGTTAAAGATATACTTTAACTTGACATAGAACTTCAAAATGTGGGTGTCCATGCCGACGCACCCTGTAGCATATAATTGGTAGTTATTTCATGTTTCGACTTGTGTCATCTTTCTTAATAACCATCTTTATTTATAATTTACTTAATACCGAATACAACCCTTTGAAAATTTTTCGTTTCTTTGATGTTAATGAAAAACATACATATCGTTATGCACATAAATGTCGGAATAATGCCATGCAAGATTTTCATGAAATGAGATATTTCAAAAGCAGTATCCTAAATTATGTAGTTTACAATGAATTAACTATTCAATCCTCTTAAATTCAGGAGATAACTAATGCAGTGCTTTAAAATTGTGTGTCGTGTTAAGGAAATTGGAAAAACGGTTTTATCTGGTGTTACAATTTTAGAACATCGAGAAGCATAGTAAAAAGAAAAAAATTGCAAAATTGCATTCTAAAATATCGTTTTTTAGAGATATTTAGCTCAAAAATTAGATACTGTCTTAGAGTTTAATGTAAAATATCGAGTTTCAAATTTTATATTTATTGATTTTTAGATATATTTTATGCTTATTAAAATCTACCCTAATAATAAGATTCTGCTTTCTTTTCAAATAAAAATAACGTAGTATTAAATCCATAGATAAAATTTTTAATCGCTTTAAAAAATTTAATAATTTTTTATTAACATTTTTGACGCTATTATCATATTAGTAAGTAGCGTAATCCATATTGCCACAGTACATCTACTCGCAAGCAACCCCAATGATCCAAAATTTATGTGGAATATTCAACAAAGTTGCTTTTGCTAATGAATATAAAATGCATAAAATCATAAAATAAATTTTATGCTTATTAACATGTACCATAATATTAAGATTATGATTTCTTTACAGATAAAAATAACGTACTTTTAAATCCATGGATAAAGATTTTAATCGCTTTAAAATACTTTAACAAATTTTTAATAATATTTTTGATGCTATTATCATATTAGTAAGTAGCGTAATCCATATTTCCTTAGTACATCTACCCGCATGCAATCCCGATGATCCAAAATATTTGTTTATTAGGAGGTATAAAATTCAAAAGTGTTGCTTTTTCTAATGAATATAATATGCCTAAAATTCAAAAATAAATTTTAACATGTAGTGGAGTAGGTGGGATTATGGACCCTGCATTTATTATGGATCCCCTTAATATCTGCCCTATGCGCTGACCCAGCCGCGCGAAACAGCTGTGAACTAGAGCTCCTATAATAGATGGCTGCAACGGATAGCCAAGTTCATTGACCTCAGTCCACTCCCGAACGGCAACCTGTGACCAATTGTTTGTTTTTCGAGTTTTCAAACATTTTTCCAGGTAAGTAAAAGTGAATATTTTACATAATTATTACTATCTTTGGTAAAAACTGATTCCTGTGTCTTATTCGAAATGAGATAAAGTTCCTTTTCAGCTAATTCGAAATTAAATTCCATTTAACTGATAATGTGGGGCAAAATGCCGGGGGTCCATATTAACGTCCAATTTGGGTCACCTACTAGTTTTGGCTTTTTTCACTTATGTGATTGTATACATCGTAAGATTTGATTTAACGGCAAATCCACTTAACGATGTTTAGATGAGGAGTTATGGAAGAGGTTAAAGCCAAAAAATATGAAAATCAGTCTTTGGTATGACCACAGTGAGCCAAAATCAAAAGGGGGGGGGTGTCCATAATCCCAATTTCTCTTCTACCGTAGTATTAAGATTCGGAAATCTTTACAAATAAAAATAACGTACTATTAAATCCATAGATAAAGTCTTTAATCTCTTTAATAAACTTTTTATCAATATTTTTGATGCTATTATCATATTAGCAAGTAGCATTACCACATTACTACAGTATATCTACCCGCACGCAACCCCAATAATCCAAAATATTTGTGGATTTAGGAGGTATAATATTCAACAGAGTTGCGTTTGCTAGCAATGAAAATTTCGAGATGGAATTTTAATTATGAGAAAACATTTTTAGCGAAAGAAATACTTAACGTCTCTTGGTTACTGTGATACTAATTTTATCAAATGCCTACCAGAAACCCATTATCAAATATTTTGGAGAAAAAAAAAAAGAGGGAGTTCATTTTCTTCGTGTGAGGATTAGACGCATTAAATTCTGGCCGAGTTTTACTGAAAGGAATTCGCTGTTTCTTTAATGGAGAGTTTCGTTCGCAGTTGTGTACAAATTTATTTTAAGGAGTAATCCCTTAATTCGCACAACGCTCTTTTCAAGTTGATCAAGCTTAGTTCCTTCCGGAAATATCTTGCTGAAGCAAATGGATTTAAAGCTTTCGCGAATTGGAAGTAGATAATACCTCGCAGGCAACTGGATTCTTTGTAAAAGGGCTGACTCGCAGAGTTTTAGAATTTAAAAACCTGACAATTTTATTTGACAGATTTCGTTGTGATAAGGGAATTAATTTTCTATGTTTTACAAGCAAAATTGTTAAAATTAAAAACCTAAATATTAGAAGATAAACTCCTTTTACGGTGTTTTTGAGAATGCTTGTTCATTAAAGAAAAATACTAGTTTAGGTTCGCTATATTTAAGCTATTTCTCTAAGTAGGGTTGAGGATTATATATTTTGCTTCGATGTCTCTGTAGTGCCTTAAGGTAGGCTAATGGTTGTTTTTATTATCTACAGCAGTGGTTATTTACCTTTTGTTGGTCAGAAACTACTTGTCATATTCGGAGACCAATTTTCCAACTAACCTGTAACGTCACGTAGAATTGGAGTGTGTTCCCAAGAACCGTAAAGGTCCTAGCACAGCTGCAGGATTAAAAAATGCTATCCAGAGGTTCCCGAAAAAAATCATGTTTTTAAATTTTCTGTTGAATCATATAAACATGACAATTCTATGTATTAATAAATACTTTTTTTAAAATTTTTTTGATGAATTATCCAACAACTTGAAAGAAAATGAAGTTAATTCGAAGTTAATTTGCACATAACTTTTCGTTCCCGCTCCGGCCAATAGATGGCTGCCCCAGTCTACAAAACAAAATTAACTGAAAATTAATTTAATTCTGCTTAAAGATGGCTAAAAGTATTTAAAAAATGCATTGTCATCGTGTTCTGAGCTATTCTAAAAGTTTCGAATGTCTAGCTAGTCGAGAAGTTAGTTAAAAATCGATTACAAGATTTGTACTTGACAAACACACACGCAAACACACAAACAAGAAAGCAAGTTAATAAAAACATCGTAAAAAAATGATTAAGTACAGATAATAATAAGGTGAAACATTCAAATTTCTTTCTATAGTTATAAATTCTCTTAGGTTATTTAACATGAAAATAGAAAGGCCTAAGATGAAACTATTCAGATGTACTTTTATTGAAAACATAAATCCCGAAAAGTTAAAAAGCCCGAATGAAATAATAAACGTGCAGAAAAAAAATATATATCCAGAATATGATCATTAAAAGACAAGTGTGAATGAGAGCTCGTATGTGGGAGAATCTTTTCATAAATGCTTTCAAAAGTCATTTCAAAAAGCAATTTTTACATAATGATATAGAGAAAAGAAACTTGAAAGAAGTTCTCTGATTACTTTAAAGCTGTTTAAAAATTTATTAAAAAAACCCAAAAAAGCTTGTTTAATTTATTATATCCCTTTCTATACTTGTTTGCTCTAAATTCCATTTCTTTCTTCCCAAACTACTTTTCTAAAGTGCCGAGTTCATCAAAATGTATTTTGAGAAGTGTCTATGCTTTTAAATGGCCTCTCAAAGACATGCTTTACCCCGGGGGGTTTTAATGCGAAATCAATTGATTCTTTTGGTAATAGAGTACATTTAAATGTTAATAATGCCTGTGTAATGCCGGATTTGGCAGTTCATTTGATAAAAAAGCAGAATTTTACCCCGTATCCAATTAAAATGACAAAGAACGCTTCCAGGCAGAAAACTCTGTTTTAAGAGCTTTTATAAGATTACTGTCAAACTGGAGCGAAAAATTGTTTTTCTGATCCGAATGCAGGAGGACTGTTTCCTTGAAGAGGTTAATAAAACTAATTAAGGTCTGAAGTGCCTTCGAATAACTCAAAATATAGCAACGAGATATGACTAATTCGAGTTTGCTACGATTAAACACAACAAGGTAATAATATAAAAACGGATTTTATCATTAGGTTTTTTAACTATTGATGTAAAATTATGGAATATATATATATATATATATATATATATATATTCCTAAATTTTACACTAGTAGTAAAAAAACTTAATGATAAAATCCCGTTCTATATTATTATGTAAACAAACACACACACACACACACACACACACACATATATATATATATATATATATATATATATATATATATACACACACACACACACACACACACATATATATATATATATATATATATACATACACACACACACACACACACACATATATATATATATGTGTGTGTGTGTGTGTGTGTTTGTTTGTGTTTTTAAACAATAATATAAAAAGGGATTTTATCATTAAGTTTTTCACTACTAGTGTAAAATTTAGAAATATATATATATATATATATATATATATATATATATATATATATATATATATATATATATATATATATATATATATATATATCTTTACTTATATAAAAGCCTAGAGTAGAAAAAGTGTAGGTAACCATTCCTGGACGGACCAAGTCGGGAACATCTTAACATTGCGACACCATTTTCTGCAATTTTTCTTGAAAAAATAATACCACAAAAGTTACATATTTTGAGAACCTTTTAAAAAATATGAAAATTTCAAGTGAACCCCCTAACTCAAAACCGTTTAGTTTTTTAAATATCTTCAAATTAAAATACCCATTGAAAAGAATCATTTATTCATTTGAGTCATTCACTTGAATTTAGAAATCATTCTACTCCATGGTTTTTCTTATTCCCTTTAAATAACTACATTTTCAATGTTTAATTTTAATGTTAATTAAATTGTGTTTCACGTTTTATTTTTATTTTATTGTTGTTTACTGCTGTTTAAGTATCGTTTTCAGCAATGCTTGCTGTGTGGTGAGTCATTCACTTTTGAAACAGTTTTGGTTTAGTTTTTATTTAGTTTAGTTTTCCTTTGTTGTTTACTGCTGTTTAAGTAGAGTTTTCAGCAATGCCCGATGAAAATGATGAATCAGCTCTTGAAACGCTGATCAACATTCCGTCACATTTTTGACGGGGGTTATATACTAGTATATATATATTCCATATATTTACATCAATAGTTAAAAACCTAATGATAAAATCCGTTTTTTTAATATATATATATATATATATATATATATATATATATATATATATATATATATATACATATTACTGTTATCCCGGAGCGAATAATTATTTTTTCTGATGTGAATACAGGAGTACTGTTAAGATGATGTTGATAACATAAAATACGGTTTGAAGTGCTTTCAAATAACTCAAAATGTGTTAACGGGATATGACTAATTTGAGTTTTCTACAATTAAACAGAACAAGCAAATAATTGAAAACGGGATTTTATCATTAGGTTTTTAACTATTGATGTAAAATTAAGGAATATATATATATATATATATATATATATATATATATATATATGAAACGATAAACCTTTCCCTTCATTAACTTTGTTCTACATCAACAGAACATTATCCCTCAATTTGATTTTGATCAAGATATACCAAATTAAGCTAGTAGTTTTCCCCTTAAAAGCCCCGTGCGGCCAACACTTATATAAGATCGAACCTCGTGGAACAATCGAAATCATCACCCCATATGACGCGTTAAAATCAGGTGTCCATTTTTAACAAATTAAAAGTCCAGCGCACCTGTACAATTCGCAAGAATCAGCGTTCCTCGGCGTCTCTCTACGCACATTTTTGTATTCGCCCCAAGCCATTAACCGTCCATTGGCTCCGCAGCGCTGTGCTGCCGGGGTATTTCCCCGTTATCCTCGAGATATGTTGAGTTAATATATTTGTAATTTCGAGTAAATGATGCCCAGAAATAAAGTAATTCTAAGAAATAAAAGGATTATGTGTCAACTATGTGAATCCTGTGTTCCTCGACTGGACTCCCTGCTTAAGCCTCAGTTATTTTCTACTTTCTCAGTTATTTTCTACGACTACATCTGGGATTTTTCGAGTTACCGGCCTGTTGCATCGTCCGTGACAGCTTTCATTACATTGTCCCTGCCTAAGCCTTTGCCTGCCTCCACTCGTCGACCACTTCTACTGTTTAATGCTCATAAAGTTTAATGCTCAGAATACAAGTACTGTGACTTCATAATGTGATTCGGGGTCTCTACCTGTCCACCGACATCTCCTTTGCTATCATTACTTACACACACACATATAAATAAATAAATAAATAAATATATATATATATATATATATATATATATATATATATATATATATATATATATATATATATATATATATATATATATATATATTTATATATATATATATATATATATATATATTAGACGTATGTCTTACCATATATGGAAATCTTATTCGAATTGAAGCATTCGTCATGGGGTTGGATAGTTATAGTGCTTGGGAAAACGACGTCAATTGAATCAAGGAGTGAGTATAATTTATCAATTACGTTATTACTACATCGCGTTAAAATAAGGGTTTGTGCTTAGTTTAAATGAGAATTTGGAATATCTCTTAGGTTAAAACTAGCATTAAGCATTCTTTTCGTTAGATAGATAAGACCAATACAAAGCAAAATGACTTGCAAATACTTGTGAGAAACCGTTACGTAAAGGACACTTAGCAACAAAAAAATTTAACACCGAGAGAAACTTTTTATTAGCATAATCTTAATGAAAATTTGTTCTGGAAGATTTACTTTATTTTTTTTTAACCCAAAGTAACTTTTATAAAATCTAGAATAAAAATTAGGAGAAGCAATATTGCCAGAATATAAAAATTTACAGTAACTTGTAGCATCTCGTTTCAGTGGAGTTTTATGATTACGCGAACTTTCCAACTATCGATTAATGTCACAGATGTCTCGGAGAATTTTTTCTTCGGACGTTTGGTGAAAGACAAAAGTATGATGAAATACGCAATATAAAACGAATTGTTTTCAGATTAGGAGTTCAGCGGGATTTTAGCATTTTGTTTAATAAATAAAAAGTGAATATACAATATATATATATAAATATACATATATATATATATATATATATATATATATATATATATATATATATATATATATATATATATATATATATGTAGGAAGGAGTTAGTACTCCTTCCTTTAGAAGTGAATCATTAGACTTAATTATTTTGAACATTTAATTAAACTAGACGATGTTTACAAGACAGGACTAACACTTAGTATGAAATTAAAAAAAACAACGCATCAAAAGAGCTAAACATCGGGAGCTTGCAGAACAACACATCCGCTTAAAGTCCTTCGTGCCGAAGTAGTAGGAGTGGAAGTTGTAGTAATAGTTCAGTTGTGTTGCCAAACTCACTCTCACACGGCCGTTCTGACTTTCCAGACGTCCGCGGCTGGGTTGTCAACAATAATTCTGAAAAGATAAAAAAAAAAGAGCAGAAAAAGGAAAAATATTTCAAAAAATCAAGCAGTGTTCAACACAGTGGTATTGGTGTTCAGTTTCTGCACCACTGTTTCATTTTGTCCGCTGCAGTTGATGTTATGGTTGGACCATCGTGATGTCCTAACTTTCGAACTTCGTAACGATCGTTGGGGTTGATGTTCGTGATCTCATATGGTCCGAAGAACTTTGGTCGGAGCTTTAATCCGGTTCCAAATTGAGTTCGTTGTATTGCCACTTTGTCATCTATCTTGTATTTACGAGCTGGTTTACGCCGTTTCTTATATTGTCGTATGTTTTCTTTCTGTTTTCCAGATTTTCGCGAGGACAAAATGCAAAGAATAGAATTCGAAATAATTTCTTGAACTAATTTCTTAAGTTGAGGGAGGGGGATGAAAAATTCACGAGAAACAATTAATTCGGTTTTTTGTGAAGCAAAATGACCTTGTGAATGGGCGTTTAGCACTATTTCTTTCTGCATCATTTGTGGTACTACTAAAAGTTCGGCATCCTGATGAAGTTTATAAAGAATTCCGTTTTTAACAAAAAATTCATCAGAAGGTGTAGATTCAAGCATAGATTTAATTTGAGATATAAATTCATCCTGGTCTTGGGCATTTTTCACCTTTTGAGTGATATCATTTGAGGTAATTACAAGAATGGGGTTACGACTTAAAGCATCAACATGTTTCAACTGTCTACCGGGTCGATGACAAACTTCATAATCAAAGTCTTCTAACATCAATGCCCATCGAGCAATTTTAGCTGGTAGGTCTTTTTTGTGCATCGTTTTTTGGAAAGCATCACAATCGGTGATAATTTTAAATTTTGTTCCCAACAAGTAGTTTCGAAATTTTTTTAGCGCTTCAATAACGGCAAGAACTTCCAGTTCATAACTATGATATTTTTCTTGTTGAACTGTAGTTTTACGGCTAAAATAATGAATAGGATGAAACTGTCCATCATCGGATTGTTGCAAGAGCACAGCGCCAAAACCTAAGGAGCTGGCATCAGTGTGGAGTTCTAATGGGTATCCCTGTTGAAAAACACGAAGAACTGGATTTTGTGAAAGAATGTTTTTCTGTTGTTGAAAAGCTGCTATTTGTTCAGGGGGTTTGGGAGCTTCAATAACTTGAAATTTTGGTTCAACCTTTTCACTTTTGACGGATTCATTCTCAAGGGCATCATCATCGGCATCAAATATTTTTGGTTCAAGAGTTGCTTTGATAGTTCCAATATCAAAAGCATTATCATCATCGTTATCATGAAGCAAATCTAAATCACTGGCATCAGCATCATCTAAATATTTTCCATCATCATTATCATGAAACAAATCTAAATCATTGGCATCATCATCATCATCATCACGTTCAAAATCAATTGGATTATCCATTTTCTCTACCCTAGAAATCTTATCTTGAGTAGATGTTAGAGGTTTTTCAGACATGCATATTTGGCCCTGATCTTGAATTTGTTTTTCTACAATTTTCTGTTCCGCAAAAGGGAGTCGTCGAGAACGTTGATTTACGGGGATTTCATCTTGTAATAAAATAGTCATCTTAATTTCAGTGTCTTGAACTTTATGGGGTTTGTAGGAAGTAACGATATTTTGAACTTCCTCACGAATTTCAGAATTCAAAATGTGTGAAAGATCAAATGGGAAAGCTTCGTCATCAGGAATATTAGCAATATTAACGAAGATGTTATTATCAAGAGTAAAACGAATACCGTCTTCATCAAATGTAAATTGGGTTTGCTGCAAAAAGTCGATTCCGATAATCACATCAAAAGGAATCAAGTCATCCTCTAGAACATGTATTTTAGCAGGTAAAGTAATGGTTTGAATTTCGATGGAATCCTGAAAGAATCCGATGCTGTGAACTTGGTTTTTGCCAATTCCTGAAAAGGGAATGTTGGTGGGCTGCAATGGTGGCGAACCAATTCTTCGATAGGTTTTCTCATTGATGAGGGTTGCCTGTGACCCAGTGTCACAGAGTGCTGTCAATTGAATTCCTGCAAGTTGAATGTCAACATGCATGGGATTTTTCGATGAAGTTTCAGGAGAAAGTGCATTTACAGTTTTATCAGAAATAGGTTTTTGAGAATCAGGTTTTGGTTTAGAATTTCGATAACTTTTAGGGCAATTAGCATGAACATGACCAAAACTTTTACATCCGTAGCATTGTTTACCATGTGACTTATTCAAACATTGGTTGCTTTTGTGACCTCTCAAGCCACAGGAAAAACATACTGGCTGTGTATTTGGGCTACGTGTATTATCGACTTTCACATTGAGGTAGGAAGCATCAATTTTTTTCTGATTATTTTGTCTGAAATTTTGTGATCTGTTAAAGATTTGTTCATAAATTTTCAACTTTTCCTTAAATTCAGGGACGGATTTACAACCGTAAAGAATAACTTTATTGTTTGTTGAATCAGGAATTCCGTTTATGACATACTCAAACAGAGAGGAGTCATCGAGAGAACCTTTGTGTGCCAAATCTCTCATAGCTAAGAAATATTCTTGTAGGGTTTCAAACGGTTTCATACGTCGAGATTCCATTAATTTATGTAACTGAATACCGTTAATTTTGTCCGAAAATTCGTCTAATAAATGGTGCTTCAATTGTTCCCAATTTGTAATTCCACGAATAGACCTAATTAAAGTTTGAGCGGGACCAGTTAAACATTTTCTAACAAAAGTAATTTGGTGAATTGGATTGTTTATCTGATATAAACAAAAAAGTTCTTCAACGTCAGATATAAAATTCTCAACACTGTAATTATCACGAGACGAGAAAGGTTTTATTAAATCAACAACGTCTTTCAGACTAAACAACTGGAAAGAGAGATTCGCAGTTTCAACTGAAGGCAATGAATTTTGATCTGATTCACCAACGGAAATGTGTGTATTTTGCTTATTCGAAGATTCTTTTGCGTCAATGGTGGGGGAAAAGGGAGATCTATTTTCCTCTATAACGCTGTTAGTTTGGGATGAACGTGCATCCGGAAGTGAGTCATCATTCACTTCGCATTCCGAAAGATCAGAAAATTCTGCTTTTAATAACGATAAATCACTAAGACTCATAAGAATGGTATTGGCACATTTGTCTGGGTCAGTTGAAAATTCTAAATGAAGTAGATTACAAATAGAAATCAAGTCTTTAAGTGAAAACTCTTTAAGTACTTTCTGTTTCGTTGCTTCCAACACGAATGGCTGTTTAAAACCTGTAAATTTACGTAATCTGGTACGATTTTGTCTGTCGCCGTCTGTACCAAAAATTAAACGATGTAGAACCTTTATTTGATTCGTACCACCAATTTTTAATGATTTTGCAATATTGGGGTAATCGTTGAGAGTAGCCATAACTATATACTAGGTTCAAACAATTATAGTACACAAATATACAAATATTCAAAACCAAAATCAATAATTATAATACGTAGTTACTCAAATTCAAAAATAAAATTTCAAATCGAAATTTCCTCAAATACCAATTCAATAATAAAATATTGATTCTCAAAATATGCATCAAAATAAGTAATCTTTAAAACAGGTTTTGTTCAAGAAAACAAAATTATGAACTAAAATAAGCATCAAATATCAAATAATAAGTTCTTCAAAATAATTTCTCTGGTTGAAGAAAACAGATGACGTAAATTTAGATATGTATCAAGTTAGATATTACTTCAGCAAAATATTCATCAAATTAATCTTCAAAATAAATCACTGTTGAAGAAAATAGAGGATGTAAATGCAGCATCAAAATAATAGTTAAAGTTCTAATGTTAAAAGCATCAAAATTGGGAAATCGAAAGTATCAAAATTGTGAAATCGAAAGCATCAAAGCATTCTGCAAAATAAAAAATATTCTCGCAAGAAACAGCAGAATTAAGTTCAACATCAAAGCGCATCAAATAAGCAAAGTTGTCATCAAATAAACATTCGCTTCGTCAAAATTATGCATCAAAATAATAATATAATAATCTTCAAAAGTATTCAATTCGCGATCTTTCAAAATATATATTATGTTGTGGTTTGTTCAAGGAAACAAGATTCTTCAAGTTAAATGTCGAAATTTTCATCAAATCATCAAATAATTTCATCGAAATAGAATTCTCTTCAAGAAAACAGAAGTGATAAATTCAACGTCAAAGACCATCAAAAATGAATTTAGCATCAATTAAATTCTTGCATCAAAAGAACGTTGAAATATTTTCAGTTTTCTTATAATTATCATCAATAAGATG
>OU015503.1:35854828-35872328 GCA_907164885.2 Dolomedes plantarius | reverse complement strand
TGTACATAGAGATATAGAGTTATTATTGTATAACTCTCGTAACTGTAAAAAGTTTACAACTATACCTATAATAAATTGTACATCTTCACTCTCTCTCTGTGTATTCATACACACACACACATATAAGAAATCGAGCTACTATCACGAAACGTGGCAGGAATGTAGTCTGGTAAGAGAAATGCAAATGATTAAAATTTCGACACCAATGAGACATGGGTAAGCGAGCTATGCGCATATGAGATGAGCAGCTGGGAGAGTTTAAAAGCCTGATTACTCGTGCCATAGGGTTATCCAAACAAATCTGTCGACTTGGATGGACGGTATTGTGCTTAGAGATGCCTCTGAGACGTAACCGGCGACAGTACGAACAAATGTCGTCATTTTGAGAGAGGGCGTGAATTAAGCCTCAGAGAAGCAGGTTCGTCGTATCAGGCGTATCGGCCGTCACCTCGGTCGGAGCGACATGGTCGTTGCTCGGTGTTGGCAACAATGGATCACGGAAGGGATAGTCTACCGTCGTGGAGGGTCAGGGCGTCCAGGGAACACAAATACGCGCGAGGATCGCGCAATCATAAGAGCGGCCACGTCCGCACCAACAAGTTCGCTATAATCGGTTCGACGCCATTTACCACCTTCCAGACATCCGGTGGTATCAAGGGAAACAATTCGGAGAAGACTGGCCGACGTCCATTAAGACGCCTCCCACTGACCCCCACATCTTAGGCAGTGTCGATTGGATTTTTGCCGACCTCGGGCAAGCTGGAGTGTGACCAACGGGAGGAGTGTGATCTTCAGCGATGAATCCCGATTGAGTCTCAATGCTGAAGACCAGCGCATACGCGTGTGGAGGCGGCCAGGCCATCGGTCCGATCCGGCCACCGACCTCTCACCAATAGAGCGCGTTTGGGACGTGCTTGGAAGGCAACTGCATCTGTCCCGGAATACTGGTCAATTAACTGTCCAGTTGCAAAGAATATGGCATGATCTTCCGCAGGATGTCATAGGTGACCTCATTGATTTGATGCCACGCCGTGTTTCGGCTTGTTTAGCTGCCAGAGGTGGATTTACTACTTACTGATTTGTAACTTTTTTCATGCTATATCTTCTTAATAAAACGATCTGTTCTTCTGAATTTGTAATCATTTGCTTATCTCCTCATACACTACATACATGTTAAGTTTCGTGATAGTTGCTCGTTTTCTTCTAGGTGCTTATATTTTTTTGTCACAGAGTGTATATATATATATATATATATATATATATATATATATGTCAAATCTATAAAAAGCCCAATTAACGCAATTAAAACCATTCGGGAACTTAGCAATTTTTAGACATTCAGGGTTTTAATAAAAAAGAATGATTCCCTAACATGAAAATACTGAACTCTACGTTTGCGAAGTGTTGTTGTTTTCACAGCGGAGAGTTCATGTCATCGATAATAAATTGTTCACAAGCGCTGTCTGACATAATCGTTGAATGTTCGAAAACAAGAGGGGCTCACAATGCTAGGCCCGTTTTGCATAACGCGCGAAAAAGAACAAAGCATTTAGCTTAAGGATATCTTTTATAGAGATAGGACGCGCGTTTTCCGGCTGGAGGGGTTCAGTCGAATTTGCGGACCGGACTGGTTAATTAATATTTTAATAAACGCCACGACATCGATATGGAGTTCCTGTAATCTCCGAGTCTTCATTTTTATGTATTTCGCCCGCACAGTGGTCTTATCTACGATTTTTCTGCAGCTGCGTCACAGTCGTGTAACCAGCCGGCAGGATCTACGCCAACCGAGGAAATCCGTAAACCGTTTAAATTTTTTCTTTTATTTCGTTCTTCTTTTGGTTTCCCGCCATTCTCTCCCCTCCACAGGAGTAAAAATTCAGTTTCAGAATGCTGTATGTTGTCCTTTTATTTTCTTCGCCCGCTGTGCTTAAATTTTCATCTTCGGCTTCATTACCAGGCGATTGTTCATGTTTCTGCTAACACTAAACGTAACACGCGGCTAACAGAACCTCACATATCCGTTTTTGTGAGCAAAATCAACCCCATTCAATTTCTCTCTCGAGTTCAAAATGAAGGACTCGCTGGTCATCCTTTCGGATACCGACGAATGACTTACAACTAATAATGCTGCTGGAGTACAAGAAGAAGATAGTGGTGCGCAAATTGCATCCACACAACACAATGATGGAGATAAATTTACAGATGTCCGATGCGTCGCTACACCCAAATTACAATTACCGAAATTCAGCATGAAAATTTTTAAAAACATCTTGCCCTGGCTCCAATTGTTTGAGGAAGAATGTCAGGCAATGAAGCTGGATGATGACTGGAAGAGAAGGAATATTATTAATTACTAGTTGATACCCGTCAAAACATGACGGCTAGATAGTAAATAAATGTACTAATACACAAAGTATACTCAACACATCATTGCCAAATGTTGAAAATCATAATAATGCGCAGAAACAAATTAATGTGTTTAAGTGGCCTTGTGCTTAGTGAGTACCTAAAGCCAGATTTAAAAATCTCACTGAGCATACATAGAAAGCAAATTTTTTTAATTGTAAATTATCACTAATTAAACAGCGCGAAATAAAGAATTTCCACGAGGTTTAATCTTATATTTCCCAAACATAATTATCATAAAAATAAAATGGCAGAGAGAGATCTAGAGAGACTCCTCGGAATAAACATGTTTAATCATTAAAACATGTCACTGAGCAGAGCATGCGCAGAAACAGTGAGTTTCTAAAGACAGATTTAAACATGGCACTAAGCATGCGCAGAAATCAATTTTTAATTGTAAATTATCGCTAATTAATAGAAATTGCGGTTACAAAAACCGAATTTAACAAACCTACAAATTACAATCTTTCGTTTAAGACCAAAATGAAGTAAATCGATGCAGTAGTTTTCTCTCATGGACTGCCCAAAAAGTCGTTTTAGCAACTTAAATATATAGATGTCGATAAAGAAGTACAGGAACAAATCATAAATACTCAGATTTTAAAAAAAAAAATTTCACGAAATCAGAAATAACCTTGTCTCCATATTTTCAAATTCGCGCAAAAAATGGGTCCAGGATTTTAGGAACGTTAAATTTTATCACGGTCAAGATCTTCTACATTATTATAAAAATAAATAACAAAGCATTTAGTTTAGGGATATCTTTTATAGAGATAGGACGCGCGTTTTCCCGCTGGAGGGGTTCAGTCGAATTGGCGGACCGGACTGGTTAATTAATATTTTAATAAACGCCACGACATCGATATGGAGTTCCTGTAATCTCCGAGCCTTCATTTTTATGTATTTCGCCCGCACAGTGGACTTATCTACGATTTTTCTGCAGCTGCGTCACAGTCTTTTCATATATATATATATATATATATATATATATATATATATATATATATATATATATATATATATATACACACACACACACACATATATATATATATATATATATATATATATATATATATATACACACACACACACACACATATATATATATATATATATACATACAAACAGTGTATCTATTTGGGGATGAAGGGATCTAAAATAAATTTCTTGCCTCGCGCGTTTCTGGCTTCACTAGAACTCAATTCAGTCAGCTCGGTAAAAATCCTTTATAGTTTGAAAGATTTCGTTTGACGAGGCCCCAGATCTTATTGACTCTCTAGAATTTCTGTCGAAACTTTGTCAAGCATTATCTAAATGATCACGGAAAACATTTTTCTTTTCCTTTAAGATGTAATGAAAGGCACAATAACCCGTTTCCAAGAAATTCTTCTGCCACGTGTGCATCGCAATTAGAATTATTTGGATTCCAGTAATAGATTTCTTTGCCATAAGTTCAATACGTTAATTATTGCTTTCCCCGAACTTGAAAACATTATTTATAACTAAAGTTTAAAGGCATAGGTAAATTGTATAACAAGAACTCGAAATCTCTACTCGTACATAAAAATTGTCTGCTTGGTTTGAGCTTAAAAAAAGGTAATGGAGGGAAGATGCAATATTAATTATTAGTTTATACAGGTAGGGAGATTATGTAATAATACCTCTAAATCTCTATGTTAAATTTAAATATAATTGTAAAGATAAAATAATCTATACAACGAATTTAGCAACATAAATAATGTTACGAATTTTACGAGTCTATGGTAATTTTACCAAATATGAGAGTTATCACCAAATTGGCGATGTGAGGACTTATTTTGGTCGCCAAATTTGGCGATATGGTGCCAAATGGTCGCCAACCTTTTAGATCTTTCTAAAACGTTCTAGAGATTTCTATATGGCCGACCGATAGGGGGCGCTTTGGAAGTCTATAAATATACCTGGCATTGGCATTGGAACTCTTTTCAGTTGAGAACTGAATGTATTGAAAGTGCGTTAGGTATGTATTGTATTGAAGACTCTGTTATCCTGACTTGCATTTTTAGAGTTTTCTGCTGTATAGAAGACAGTTGTTACGTGTTTTCTGTTTGAATTCGTGTATGCACCTGAAGAATTTACAGAATTATAAATTTAATTTTGTGTGCACTTTCTGAAGAGATTTTATTCAATCCTATCGAACCCAGGAAAACGGAACAATATTTATAACCTATTGTTTATATAGGTACGTGGATTATATAACAGTAACTCACAATCTCTCCATAAAAATTATCTACATGTGTTGAATTTAAATAAAGATAATGGATTGAATATACATTATTAATTATTTGTTTATACAGTTTAGGAGATTATGTAATAATAACTCTAAATATCTGGGTTATATTTAAATATAGAAGTAAATTTGAAATAATGTATACAATGAGTTTAGGAACAAATATTTGTATCCTATAGTTTATACAGATACATGGATTATATAACAATGACTCAAAAACCGTATATAAAATCTAGCTGAATACCCGTGCTTCACTACGAACTACATTTTAGGATAATTAGAATGAAAAAATAATGAAATTTCTTTCTATAGGATTTCCTTATAAACAATATTTGTTTGTTTCTTCATTGGGCGGAGTTAATATTACCAGGCTCGTTCGCGAACATACGCGGGTACAAGCTACGTAAAACTGACCGTGAGAGTAACAATTTTCTCTAAAATCTATGCCAGGTTATTTTAAAGTTTGGCCTTGAGACTTATTTATAGTCATGGTACAGCATACTTTGATACATACTTTGAGGGGAAATTGCGGTCCTTTAAAGTCAAAGGGGGGTCATTGGGTATTAAAGGAATGCATGGCATGAACACTTTTTCTCCTTGAGCAAACCCGGTTAAAATAATGGCTTCGACTAAATTTTTATGCAGGGTTTTGATTTGTAGTCTAGTGCCATTACACCATTTCGGTGGTTTTAAATTCCAAAGGAGTATTACGGGTGTGACCTTCCTTAAAGAGAGCTTATGGTATGGAAGACCCGGTGGTTTAAGGGAATTTCAAAACTCTACCGGATAGTTAACGGCATCATGTGAATTACAGACAGTGTCTATCGACTTGTAGACCATTTCTTCCCCGTCAAAATGGTCATTTCTCAAACCCATTCTGTAGGTTTCTTCTGTAATTGAGCAATGTCTGGATAAATGTGATCTATCAATTCTTAAAAAAGCTTCCCTCTCAATTTGTTTAGTGGTTAAATTTTATCTTTTACTGTATTTTAATATTTCGCTGTCAATTTATTTCGTTGTTATTCACGTGATGTAAAATTAATTTAAAGTATTACAAGAAGAAAAGAAAAGAAATCTGGTGATCGGCATTTTATAAATTAAATTCTAAAAAGTAATCTTTAATAATTCACAAAAAATCAGAAATTGGAGGTAAAGATTCGAAAAAATTTCATTTTAAAAGAATTTTTCTGATCTTTCTAGTGATATAAATTTTATTACCTTCAAATTATTATTTTAAGTGCAAAATTTAAAAACAGTTACAAAAACAGTTCAAAAATTTAATTAAAAAAATTCCTAGAAGAATTTTTTTTAAAATTTTCATACTGCACCCCTACACTATACGAAAAAATGTCATGCAAAATTTCAGCCCTTTAGGTACAGCTGTTTGTTCTGTGCTTTATCCGTCAGTCAGTAACGCACAGTCAGTTAAGAATTTATATATATATAGACTATAGCTGAAAACCCGTACTACGCTACACAGTACATTCAAATTAAATACAACGGTCAATGTATGCAATTAAGGTATATATATATATATATATATATTTATTTATTTATTTATAATAAATACAACGATCAATGTATGCAATTGATGTAAAAAAAACGAAAAAATACATTTTTTTAAAAATCGCAACAAATATTTTTATAGACAAAGTAATGAAGAAGAAATTTTGAAATTAAATCTAATAGAACATACTAAAGAATATAGCACAGTTTGAGGAACATTTCTTTGACTGTATTTTAATATTTTTTTGGATAATGTCCAATCGTCCGCCGCATTAGCAAGAAAATAAAATATATTTTTTTGTCTATTTCGTTTTTATGCACGTGAAACAAAATTAGTTTAAAGTATCACAAAAAGAAAAGGAACCACGTGATAAGCATTTAATAAATTAAATTCTAAAAACTAATCTTTAAAAATTCGCCAAAAATCAGAAAATGAAGGTAAAGATTCGAAAAAGATTTCATTTTAAAAGAATTTTTATAATCTTTCTCGTAATATAAATTTTTAACACTTAGATTATTATTTTAAATGCAAACTTAAAAAAAGTTACAAAAACAGATTAAAAATTTAATTTAATAAAATCTAAGAAGAATTTTTCAAAAATCTTTCTTAGTGCACCCCTACACTATAAGAAGATTCACCATGCAAAATTTCAGCCCTTTAGGTCCAGCGGTTTGTTCTGTGCGTTATATGTCAGTCAGTCAGTTACGGAACTGTTTTATATATATAGATTATCTACTTATTGATTTTAAATACGGATAATGGGTTAAAAATTCATTATTAATTATAAGTGTAGTTTATACAGGTAGGGATATTATGTAATAATAATTCTAAATATTTATGTTAAATTTATGTATAGTCGTAAAGTTAAATTAATATATATATAATGATTTTGACATAATTTAATTATGACCTGCAGTTTATAGAGATACATAGATAGATTCTATGTCAGCAAATCAAAGTATTTGTATAAAAATTATCTGTATGCGTTGAGTTTATATAAGGATAATAGAGTAATGATGCCTAATTAAATATAAGTTTTGTATACATAGGTAGAGATTATATAACAATAATTCTAAATGTCAATGTACAATTTATATATAGATTAGATGTAAAGTTAAAATAATTTATAAAATGAGACTAGCAACGTAAATTATTATAACCTACAGTTTATACAGATATGTTGATTGTATAACAAACTCTTTAACATGACATAGAAAGACCTTAACAAATTTACGAAAAAACTTATACGAAATAAACAGATTATAATCCATACATAACAGAGAAAAACTGCTAAATAATAAAAAAAAATTCTGATAGATTAATCAAACATGTAATGAAAAGCTTTAGGATTATGGATTTGAATAGATTGCATTTACGTAATTTTAACGGAAATTTTATCGTTACAAAGTTAAAAATGAATACTAAAATTGCTTTGAACAAATTAAAGGATTTAGTCTATAACATCTTTGCTATGTCTCTTCATCTGTATTTTTGAATATTAACTCAAATATTTGATAAAGGATTTTAAATTTGCAAATTAGCTATATCTTTTCAATTAATTGCAGCAGTTAAGTAGCTTTACGTTATTTTTAACTAACACATTGTATTAATTTTATATTATAATACATATATACATATATAAAACACCCCGAAATTCTTAAAATGAAACCTTCCTTGCAGTCAGTATTGTCATAGATTTTGAAGTTACTTATATGCCTAAATAAGTTAATGCCCCTTGGTCAAAAACTGCTAGGTAGCTATTTTCTCGCGGTCTTGTTTTGCTCGGAGCACGTCTGAGCTATAAAAATTATGGAACGTTTTACAGGGGTTCGTAAAATTAAAAATTAGTCGTTTAAATTAATTTAGCGAGTTTAAGAACATTAGGGAATGAGGAATATTTTCTTAGGGTAGAACATATTTTATATATACAGGGTGATTTTTTTTAAAACTGACACTACTCAGAGACATCTGTAGCACGATCTATCAGCCGGAATTCCACCAAAATTCATAGAGGGTCTAAGGACGATATGGGAAAGATTTTTCCGTGAAAAACAAAGTAGTTCCAAAAGTCGCCGATAGGGGAAGATATGGAGCTCTTGTTGTCGGCGCACCCGAGAATTAGCATAAAAGGCAAGTGAAATATCAGAATATAAATTCACGACTATGTAGTCGACAGCAGCGCCAGTATTTCGGGCTATAAAGATAAGGGATGAATACCGAAAAAGTTGCAAGCAGACAAATGAATAAAAACGAAATTTCTCAGCAACACCACTTTATGCAGCAAACTGACTTCTCCCTCCTTCAATGTGACCTTCAGTCCTGGTGGACGACACATTGCATCCCGAACACTACTTTCTCAATGGCCGAGTGTAACATGTCACCAGGATTGTTCATCAAAGTCCGGGATATGCTGTCCTTTACGGCCACATAGTTCGAGACTCCACCAAGATACACCTTAGACTTTAATTAACCCCACAGAAAAATGTCCCATGGGTTAGGTCCGAGGAGCGAGGTGGCCATGTAAGTGGAAAAAAGTGACCGATGACGCTTTCTTCTGTAACGCGAAGGCGCAAAAGATTCCGCACTTTATAGCCCGAAATACTGGCGCTGCTGTGGACTACATAGTCGGGAATTTCTATTGTGATGTTTTACTTGCCTTTTATTCAAATTCTCGGGTTCACCGACAATAGGAGCGCCATATATTCCCCTATCGTCGAATTTTTTAACTCTTTTTTTTTTTTTACGGAAAATCTTTCCCATGTCGTCCTTACTCCCTCTATCAATTTTGGTGGAATTCCGGCCGATAGATCGCGCTACAGATGTCTCTGAGTAGTGTCAGTTTAAAAAAAATCACCCTATATAAGGATGGGGATGTGGGTGATAATAATCACAATCGAATGAATAGCTTCGTACCACTTTTAATCCAGGAGAGCATCGTTGATCCAAGAAATCACTTTTTTAAAGTTAAGGAACACAAAAGCGAAAGGCTACATTACAAGGAAGAGAAGAGCCGTGGCCTTACATACTATCAGTAGAAATGGGGCGTCCGCAACAGGACGAGCGCGGAGGTGGCAGCTGCTTACATGACACAGTTAAGAGCGAAAAAGCGGAAGAGTCCTCCATTTAAACTATTTTCAAATGACTGTTTCTGATCTGGGCACCAGGGCTGGAAGTCACTTAATTGGCCGGATTTAGTCGCGTGGTGTCCAACGGCGTGGTTTTCACGGGGATTCATTAATTTCTATGACTAAATAGGCGCGTGGGAATGAATCATCTCGCGTGGTCTTCAAACATGCGATGCATGACGAAATAGCCGCTTAGTTTTCAAGCGTCACGGTTTCTCCTGAATCACGCGCCGCGTTATGTTTGCAAGGAGGTGTTTAAAAATAACTTTATATATTATCAAGTGACTGCGTAATATTCAGCACGTCCATTAAGGGGTAGTTTTCTTTTGTTACTTACACGTTTTCTTTTGTTACACACACACACACACACATATATATATATATATATATATATATATATATATATATATATTTATATATATATATATATTTAAATATATATATATATATATATATATATATATATATATATATATATATATATATATATATATATATATATATATATATATATATATATATATATATATATATATATATATTTATATATATAGAAAGCAGAACTGAACTCTTAACTTCATAAAACTTCATAAAATGTTATTTGTAAACGCATATAATGTCTGGCGCAAGAGGGCGCCGCTAGCACGAACATTATCACGACCCCTCTACTCTGTTTGGGGAGAACATTAAGACTCCCGCTTTGGATTCCGTCGTGGACGGACTACGTTTTTTTCCAATTCTTTGTTAATAAATGTTAATTGTTTTTGTTATTTACGATGGTTTCTAGTTAGTTTATGTTGTGGATGCTTTACTCCAACCCCGCGCCCCACATATATATATATATGTATATATGTATATATACATATATATATATATATATATATATATATATATATATATATATATATATATATATATATATATATATATATATATATATATATATATATATATATATATATAGATATAGATATATAATTTTCTGGTGTGTGTGTTTGTATGAATAAACAATATATGTGTGCATATATATAAAGAAAAACGTTCATATTTTGTTTTTTCATGCCGACATGAAAAAACAAAACCCTGTAATTCAATTTTTTCTGTATTTAGGACGCAAAGCAAAATAACGGCCTGATTCTAAATTTCACTTTAGAAAATTAAAAACTAAAAATAGTGTGTCTCGTATAACGTCTGTTCGAGAACTGCTTTATGCACTTATGAAATTTATACGCTTTTAAAAGGAGCTACCAGTCGGCAGAACTCTGTTTAATGGGTATTTAATGCGAAACAGAAGTTTTTGATGATAGCCAGGTTACTCTGTTACAGTGGGATTCTGAATACTTTAGGAAGCTGATGAGTACATTGTTTCAGGTATCCGATGTTTGGCACGTACATTATGTTTAAAGTTTTCAGTATGTAGTCTGGAAATCATTGTTATAATAGGTTTCTCGTTATGGATATTATCTTTATAATGGCGATTAATTTTGAAAGGGAGATATATTTTTCGTTTAATGGGGCAATTATAAGAATTTTTTTTATTAGTAGTTTTCATAAACCATAAACACAAGACATTACTTTATTTAATATATATATACAGTGGAAGCTCGTTAATTCGAACTCCAAGGTTCTCAGAAAAAAGTTCGAATTATCCGATGTTAAGAGAAATTATATTACTTTAAAAGTTTATCACTGAAGAAGAAAAATCTTCTGGTATGTATAATCCCAGAAAATATATTATACTATTCTATCTAAAATTAAACATATTAAAAAGCAATACATATTTACCTTAATCATAGAATAATTACAAGATAAAAAGAACTAATTATATACCACGTTTTTAAATTTTCTGTTGAATCATATAAACTTGACAATTCTATGTATTAATAAATACTTTAAATTTTTTTTTGATTAATTATCCCATCAACTTGAAAGAAAATGAAGTTAATTGGAAGTTAACTTGCGTTTAACTTTTCATTCCCGTCCCGGCTGATAGATGGCTGCACCAGTCTACAAAACATAATTAACTGAAAATGAATTCAACCCTGCTTAAAGATGGCTAAAAGTATCAAAAAAATGCATTGTCATCGTGTTCTGAGCTATTCTAAAAGTTTCAAATGTCTAGGAGGGCAACGTCTAGCTAGTCGGGAAGTTAGTTAAAAATCTATTGCGAGATTTGTAAGGGACAAACACACACACAAACAATCAAGAAAGCAAGTTAATAAAAACATGGTAATGAAGCAGAAGATAGGCAGTAGAAAGTAAACCTTAATTAAAAATATGAATTACACTTTTGGGAAAAACTGTAAAATGGATGTTTGGTTTTGTTTATGATGCCTACATTGTTTATACAGCTTCTCGATTTGAAGTAAACATTTCAATTCATTTTCAAAGGAAGGTTCCGCAGGTGATGGCCGAATGGCTAGGGCGCTGGCATTCGGTACCATAGTCTGTGGGTTCGAGTCCCACGATTGGCATGGATATTTAAAGCCGCTCATAATCGATTTTAATCAGTAGGTGCCGGTCTAATTAGTCCTAATGTAGCAAAAAGTGACCGCAGCGCCCCCAAACCAAACCAGAGGAAGGTTCTATCTGAATAAATGCTTTCAGAGTTTTAATAGAGTCCATTATGGCTTGATCTATAGGAAATTTAATAGTCTCTGCATTCTCTTCTGATTTCGATAAGGTCTCTTCTATTTCATCTTCCCGGATAGATTTTATTATGTCATCGTCGCTCAGTTTTCCACAGACTTCCACGTCTTCATCTACCCTTATATAATCAGAAAAAATATGTTATCACAGTTAAATACGTTACAGAAAAAATACGTTATCACAGTTAAATTTTTTGAATTCAGGAAAATCTGTATCAATATCGTCACATTCTTCGCTATGATTGTTCTCTTCGGCGTGCATGAATTTAGTATGACGAAAGCAATTACTAATTGTGCTTAACTTAACATCATCCCATGCGGCGTATAGATCATTTATAGCTGTCAGCAGAGTAATGTCGTAATTTTCACCACAATCTAAAGAAAAAATTATTTGTTTTAGGATTCTCTTACGATAATTTGTTTTAAGATTCTGGATGATTCCTTGATCCATTGGTAGTAGCATCGCAGTCGTGTTTGGTGGCAAATATTCAACCTGTATGGAACTCAGTTCTGGAAGGTTATTGTGGCAGGTTGCGTTATCCACAAATAAGAGAATTTTACTCTTTTGCCTCGAAAACTGCTTATCTATTCCTTTTAACCAGTTACTGAAGATGTCTTGTGTCATCCATGCTTTTGCATTTGATACATAATCAACTGGCAGTGTTTTAATTCCTTTAAGACTTCGTGGATTCTTGGACTTTCCAATCACTAATAATTTAAGCTTTTAGCTCCCATTCATATTAGCACAAACTAAAGCTGTAATCCTCTCTTTACTGCTTTTATCTCCTACGCAAGCATCCCCATTAGAATGTAATGTCTTGTTTGGCAAGAGTTTAAAAAAAATGCAGTTTCGTCAGCATTAAAAAATATCTTTCGGCAGGTAAGTAGAGAAAAGTCCTGGCAGTTTCGTACCGAAATTAGTGCATACGTCTTCGTTTACATCAGAGCTTTGGCCACATACAGATTGATAGGAAATATTGTGCCATGACTTAAATCGAGAAAGCCATCACTACATTTAAAATCTCCAATACCCATTCGACTTGCCAATTCATCAGCCTTCGTCAGCACTAGAGGTCCATTTATCGGAAAATTTCGAGATCTAACATCCTGGAACCATAGCAGTAGAGCATTTTCTAGATCTTCTTGGGGCGCATTTCTCACGCGTTTCCTTAATCTAGCAAATTTTGATTTTTCCCATGAATCTAAAATTGACCCCTTGTTTTTCAAATAAGTTAACAAGGTTTTTTTTTAAATTCCATACTCAGCTGCTAACTTTGTTTTACATTCGCCATTCTCTGCTTTCTCTAAAATTTCTACCTTTATCTCCAAAGTTAGGGTTTTGTACTTTCTACGTGTAGACATCCTGAATTTTTACACGTTCACTCCACACACTGAAGAAGAAAAACTTGTCAGGTGGCTAGGACGCTGGCATTCGGTTTAGATCCTGTGGATTCGAGTCCCACTGTTGGCATGGATGCTTGTAGTCGTTCGAAATTGGCTTTAAACTGTAGGTCCCGGTGTAATTAGCCCTCATGTGGCAAAAAGTTGACCGTAGCGCTCCAAACCAAACCAAACCAAACCAAACCAAACCAGGAAGAAAAACTAGATCACATTAACTTGTCTGCACTGCAGGCAAAACTGACGCAACACCCTAGAATCTGTAGTAAAGACTGGTTTTTTTCTGAAATTCTAAGAAAATCGATACAAATAACGGAAAATCGCTTTGTTCGTTAAGCACTGATGTCCCTAACGTTTAGCGGAAATGCAATAGTCTAGGAATGCAGGCATGTGCCTCTTTACACACAAAAGAAATACAGATGATTTTGACACACAAAATAATAAATACAGCGTGTATTTTCTCCGTTAAACGAGGAAAAAGAATTTTTTTTGTCAAATTTTTAGTTCGAATTAAAAGAAGTGATAAAAATTTAGTTCAAATTAATGAGATATTTTTTATATTAATTCCAATACAAGATTTTTGGGGCTTTTGGACTAGTTCAAATTAACCGAAAGTTCGATTTAACCGAGTTCGAATTAACGAGCGTCCAGTATGTATATATATATATATATATATATATATATATATATATATATATATATATATATATATATATATATATATATATATATATATATTAATATTAAACTACAGTTACACTAGAAACCCTTCTGGTCATACTTTCAAAGGTTTTGATACACAGTTAGGGGCATTTGTGTCTATTCCTCATGCCAGAATGTCGCCAGCTCAGCTGTAGATTTCGGACGTGGTTCCCTGGTCAGTAAGCGTTGCTCTAATTCGTCCTACAAATGTTCTACGGGGTTTTGGGTGGGACTTTGCGCAGGCCAGGGAAGACGTTTTACATCCATATCTTGATACCACTAGTTGACAGAGGCTGCAACATGACTTAGAGCTTTGACGTCCTGGAAGAAACATTCGACCATTCCATGAAAATGCGAGAGCGTAGGAAGAACCTGGTTGTCCAAAATACTCATGTAACAGTCGGCGTTCAATTTGCCAGGAGCAACATGCAAAGGTACCAGGCCATACGACAAGAAACACCCTCAAACAAGTACACCATCAGCATCAACATCGAGTTGGAACGATGTATTCGGGTGACAGATCTTCGCCTGGCATTCGCCAAACCCAAGCTGGTGCCTGGACCATTATTGTACGGTAGTGTATATATATATATATATATATATATATATATACACTGCTGGCCACCCAAATTGCAACACCGAGAAAGACAAGAGATATCACAACAAAATTTATTTTGTAGATAACATGTTGAACAATTATCAAATGATTAAATTTATAGACTTCTGTGAAGTGTGGTTCCTGCCAAAATCAGTAGCCAGAGTAGCCGCCATTGCTGGAGATCACCGCTGCCACACGCCTCGGCATTGATTCAAAGAGACTTTGGATGAGTTCTTGCGGTACAGCAGACCAAGCAGCTTCCACACGTTGCCAAAGTTGATCTGCTGTGGCAGCTGGGGATGGAATCTGGGTCAATCGTAGAGCAACCATGACCACATGTTTTCTATCGGCGAAAGATCCGGAGAGCGAGGCGGCCAGGGAAGCAATTCAATCTGGCGATTGACGAAGAACCGTTGGACAATGCGTGCCACGTGTGGTCGCGCATTATCCTGTTGAAAAATGGCTGTGGGCAAGCCCTGAAGGTAAGGAAGGACAACTGGCTCCAACACCTCGGAGATGTAGCGCTGGCTGTTTAAAGTACCGGCAATGCGTACTAGAGGTGTGCGAGAGTGATATCCAATACCGCCCCATACCATAATACCCGATGCAGGACCAGTGTGGCGGTGCATAACGCAGCTGTTCAGCATCCTCTCTTCACGATGTCTCCAGACTGGAATGCGACCATCGTGGTGTTGCAGACAGAAGCGTGACTCGTCAGTAAAGACAATTTCATTCCATTCTGCCGTCCACATCCTTCTGTCATCGCACCATGGGCGGCGGAGACGTCTGTGGTTCTGCGTCAATTGTAGACAAAGCAATGGACGTCTTGCGAACAGACCACTCTGCTGTAAACGGCGTCGAATGGTACGCGCAGACACTGGATGATGCGTTACAGACTGCATGTGCTGTGCTATGGTTCGTGATGTGACTGAGCGATCCGTCACTGCCATGCGCACAATTTGCCCGTCATCACGTGAAGTGGTGCGCTGAGGTGGATGCGATCGAACACGCCGGTCCGTCGTACCCTCCTGCATCCAACGATCACATATCCGCATTACAGTTGTTTGGTTTCGTCCAACACGACTACCGATTTCCCTGAAAGATAATCCACAATCTCGGTAGGACACTATCCTTCCTCTGTGGAAGTCGGATACTTGATCAAAAGATGATCGCTGTTTTCGACGAGGCATAATTGATCGTTTTTTTTTTGAAAAACCACAAGAAAAACACAATTGCCGAACTTGAAATCGTCGAAATCTCCAAGCCTTAAATAGCGCTTTGAAGTGGCGCCACAGGCGCGCGTGATGTGCGTCTGCGCTGAAATTCTAATAATTTGCATATCTCACCTCCGCTAATGCATGTTGTAAATTTCATGTTATTTGCATGTTTCCTTCAGGGTGTTGCATTTACAGTGGCCAGCAGTGTATATATATATATATATATATATATAATATGGTACTGGTACATATTATATATATATATATATATATATATATATATAATATGGTACTGGTACATATTACTTCTCCATATAGTCACCATGGTTTTCGAAGCATTTGTTCCATCGGTACACAAACGTTTCGAAACCAGCATAGAAAGAAATCAACGTCAAGGTTGTGGAACCGCGTGCAGACGGCTTGTTGAATTTCGTCATTGGTTCTGAAATGCCGACCTGCCCGGTGTTTTTTCAACGGTGTGAAAATATGAAAATCCTCCGAGAAGTAGAGGGGTGTTCCAATAACTCCCAACGGAAACGCTGTACCAAATCACGCATAACTGGCGCCGTAGGCGGTCGGCCGTTGTCATGCAACAATAGGACATCTATAGAGAGTCATGATCGTTTCCCGAGAATTGCGTTGCACAATCGATCCAGCGTGGCACATTAGCTGGTAACATTCCCGGCCGCTCCACAGGTGAGAAAATCAACCAGGAGAAAACCCTGGTGGTCCCAAAAGACTGGTCATAACTTTCTTCGCGGACGGCGTTGTTTTGACTTCTAGGAGGAAACGAGGGGTGTAAGGCCTCAGTTACGCGTGATTTGGTACATCGCTTCCGATTGGAGTTATTGGAACAACCTCCCTACATCCCTGACCTCGAATCAAATGATTTTCACATTTTCGAACCGTTGAAAAAGCACCTGGGAGGTCAGTATTTCAGAATCAATAACGAAGTTCAACAAGCCGTCTTGACGTGGTTCCACAACCTTGACATTGATTTCCTCTATGACGGTTTCGATACGTTGGTGTACCGATGGAACAAATGCTTCGAAAACCATGGTGACTATATGGAAAGGTAATACGTACCAGTGCCTTACAACGTTGTGTATCTCTTTGAATTCGCGAATAAACGTTTTCTCTCAGAGGATTTGTTACCTTACTTTTTGAAACACCCTCGTATGTATACACACACATACATACATACATACATACATGCATATATATATATATATAATTATAATATATATATATATATATATATAAATATAAAAGAGCTTGTCTGTTTGTTTGTCCGCTATAGAATCATAGACTGTTTCACCCACCGGGACCAAATTCGGCACAGTTAATGTTTAGGACCCGAGAAACTTAACGCAGCAAAGACGAAATTTGGGGCTCAATTAGTTTTTTAAAATTAATTTTTAATGATTTTTGTGCCTCTAAAAGGTGCGCGTACCCCCTGTGGATACAGAACTTTCCCCGCAACCAGGTGCGGTTGGTGTGGGAGTGACGCGGGGGAGGGGGGTCAAATTCTAAAGCACGGGAGGATGAGGATTGGGAATGATCTTTGGCCCTGGCTCCCCAGATAAACACAACTTTCCTGGCTCTGCTTTGTGAAATCTGCAAG
>OU015503.1:35832328-35849828 GCA_907164885.2 Dolomedes plantarius | reverse complement strand
TGCTATAATACACTTTAAGAAATTGTTGTTCTGTTGCGCAGTAGTCAGCAAATCTTCACAGCAAGCTTTTCTGTCAAAATCCAACGCACAAATCGAGCACAAAAGTTTTTCATTTTCAGATTTTCAATTAAAATTAATCTACAGCTTTCTTTGCTTATCCCAAGCATGTCTGAAAGTTTCTGAGTTGTTACACGTCTATCAGCTTTTATTAAAGAATTAATTTTCTCCACATTTTCCTCATTCTTTGAAGTTGAAGGGCGCCCTGTCTTTAGTTCATCTTCAATGCTTTCTCGCCCACATTTAAAGCGATTTTACCACTCATACACTTATGTTCTTGATAACGATGCATCACTATATACTGTTCGAATCATCTATAAAGTTTCGGTAGCAGATTTACCTAATTTGTAACAAAATTTAATGCTACAACGTTGTTCCTAACCGAAGCAAATTTTTTTGTACAAGGCCTTCTCAGAAAATGAAAATTTCTATGGCGATTTGATATGCAAACGACTAAATAACCAGTTTAAACTGGCTTTAACAAGAGTTGAGATGTCACTCTTTCTAGCCAGGCGATTATTCTTTCACATTTTATTTTATCGCTTGATCTTTTAATTTTTCCGGTTACTTTATGGGGTTATTTTATATCCGGTTATTATATATATATATGTGTGTGTGTGTGTGTGTGTGTGTGTGCGTGTGCGCGTGCGTGTGCGTGTGTGTGCGTGTGCGTGCGTGAGCGTGCGCGTGTAATTCCTCATTGGTAAATTTTGTTCTCTAAAGTTACATTTTCTGTACGAATGATGGGCTGTTCTTATTTGAATTATAATTTCTTTTCACTCCTTTCAAGCTCTTTGTAGACATAAATATCGAATAAATAACTATGATATTTATCAGTAAAGTAGAAAATTCTGTTAAGTAGATAGCAAAGTTATAGAACATTACTTATTAAAAGTCCGCATGGTTAAATTCTGGTCTCTAACGTGATACCTTTTGAGGACGAAATACGCAGTTTTCTACTTTCATTAAAATATCTTTTAACTCCTTTCAAGCACTTTGACTACATAAAAGCGGAATACAGAACTACGATATTTAACAATATAATAGGTAATTCTTTGTAAGTAAATAGTAAAGATACAAACTCCTTTCAAGCACTTTGACTACATAAAAGCGGAATACAGAACTACTATATTTAACAATATAATAGGTAATTCTTTGTAAGTAAATAGTAAAGATACAGATTATCACTTTATTAAAAGTCCGCATGCGTAAATTCTGATATCTAAAGTTACATCTTTTCGTGGCGGAATAGGGAGTTTTTATTTTGATTGAAATTTCTTTTGAATCCTTTCCATCACTTTGACTACATAAATGCGGAATACAGAAT
Organism: Dolomedes plantarius; assembly: GCA_907164885.2. NCBI lineage: Eukaryota > Metazoa > Arthropoda > Arachnida > Araneae > Dolomedidae > Dolomedes > Dolomedes plantarius. Next base: position 35,848,444 of record OU015503.1, on the reverse strand, counting down.
TACGGTATTCATAATTAAATGTGTTATCTCAATGTTAGCGAATAGTGCGGTCACAGAATATCACTTAATAATAATTGCAAGATAAAAAGAACTTTTTATATATCATGTTTTTAAATTTTCTGTTGAATCATATAAACTTTACAATTCTATGTATTAATAAATACTGTTTTAAAATTTTTTTTATGAATTATCCCATCAACTTGAAAGAAAATGAAGTTAATTGGAAGTTAATTTGCGTTTAACTTTTCGTTCCCGTTCCGGACGATAGATGGCTTCACCACTCTACAAAACAAAATTAACTGAAAATAACTGAAAGATAATTCAATTATACTTAAAGATGGCAAAAAGTATAAAAAAATGCATTGTCATCGTGTTCTGAGCTATTCTAAAAGTTTCAAATGTCTATCTAGTCGGGAAGTTAGTTAAAAATCGATTGCAAGATTTGTGATAGACAAACATATAAACACACACAAACAAACAAACAAGAAAGCGGGTTAATAAAAACATGGAAAAAAGTCAGCATGTATAAATTCAGTGCTATAACGTTATCCCCTATATAGGCAGAAAGCTTTAGTGTATATATATATATATATATATATATGAAACAAATTTTAATCCTTTTAAACACCCCTAACATGCTTTTTCCAAATTCCTTTATCTTTGTGCAACAGAATACCGTTCCCTTAACTTTGGATTGCGACCTATAATCGACCAACATAAATTTATCTTTTCCCCTAAAGCGGCTGCACGTGCGAAAGCATTATATAAGCATTATATAACGGGCATCGCGAGCCATCACCTCATCTGACGCGACTTAATCACGTGTCAGCCTTTTAACCAATAGAAGTTCAGCCCGCCTAAAAACTCTGGCGTCTCCTAAGAGTGCCCCGTGCTTTTGTGTTCAAACCAGCAAACCATTTGGATGTAACATCTCGAGCTGCCAAATTGCGGGTGGGGCCACCCCGTTCCCCGCTAGCACCACGATGTGTCGTTTGATTTATCCTGTGCTATTCCAACAGCCCCAGGACGATATTTCTTATGTATAAAGTTCTATAGCTAGTGTAACTGGAATTTAAATAGTGTATTTGAGCCAGTACAGTATCACGAATAAAGAACGGTAATCCAGCAATGCGGAGTATTATGTTTTTCTGCCTGGACTTCCTTCCTTCGTCACTCGCTACGACTACATTGAGATTGCAATCCTGGTTATGCGACTACAAGCCGTCCAGCTTCTCCGTCCATATCGTTACATATATATATATATATATATATATATATATATATATATATATATATATATATATATATATATATATATATATATATATATATATCTGTGTGTGTGTGCGTGTGTGTGTATTTTGTCCGAGTAATGAATGTTAAGATAAAGTGAAAAAATTCACTTATCATGGAATATTTATTTCTTCCATGTAATTTTAAACCGATTGATGTAAAAAGGGAGATAAATTCATTTCTCTTATGACTGCTAAGTCATCCAATACCACGATAGATGCTTTCATGCCAGATAATAAATTGATTCAACATTGATTAGAAGAAAATACTACGTGGAAGGTTTTTGGCCGTATTAGAACGAACCTAAATGCGATTTCCTATCACGATACATTTACGATATTGCTGTTGTTCGTTGTCTTATTTTTATTTCATTCGTTGATGCTCGACGAATTGCTTTGATTAATAAGCGAAAGCAGAAAGACCTCTGATTATTTTAGACAATAGGTACACTTTCAGAACAGACAGGTTGGAGAAAAACGTTTTTCACCTACGGCTTAGGAAACAAATCTATTAAACCATGCATTAAAAACAAATTATTTGCAAACTTTAACATCCATATAACAACTACTCTTAGCGGACATGTTTTGTTCAGAATCGATTAGAGACTTCAATCAGCCAATGTAAAAACCACTATCCGACGGCCACCTCTCAAAACAGCAACTTTTTTTCAAAACATGACTGACCGCTATAAAGAAATTTATAGCGTGTATATATATATATATATATATATATATATATATATATATATATATATATATTCTCACCAAAATTTATTGTATCTTCAAAATATAATACTACACTTTCTTTTTTATTTTATTAATTCAATTATGCATGTAATAAGTCATTTTTACCATGTTTTTATTAACTGGCTTTCTTGTTTGTTTGTGTGTGTGTGTGTGTTTGTCCGGTACAAATCTTGCAATCGATTTTTAACTAACTTCCCGACTAGCTAGACATTTGAAACTTTTAGAATAGCTCAGAACACGACGACAATACATAATTTAATACGTTTAGCCACCTTTAAGCAGGATTGAATTCATTTTCAGTTAATCTTGTTTTGCCGACTCGTGCAGCCATCTATCGGCCGCGACGGGAACGAAAAGTTAAACGCAAGTTAACTTCCAATTTACTTCATTTTCTTTCAAGTTTATGGAATAATTCATTAGAAAAATTTGAAAAAAGTATTTATTAATACATAGAATTGTCAAGTTTATATGATTCAACAGAAAATTTAAAAACATGGTATATAAAAAGTTCTTTTTATCTTGTAATTAATTAATTTGTTTTACCGATTATTTAGTATATCCTTTGATATCACTTCTAATTTTCCTAATAGCTATGATATCATTGCATTCATAATTTCATTGATTCATATAATCTAGCAAAGTGCCCCAGAAGTGCTTTATATATATATATATATATATATATATATATATATATATATATACACACGTATATATATATATATATATATATATATATATATATATATATATATATATATTTTTTTTTTTTTTTTAAATAACTCCCGCTGCCACTGCTAAAAACTTGTCACGCTATCTCCTCTGAAACTGCTTTGAGTATGGGATCAAGAGCGATACCAATTGAGGCAGAAAAAAATGGAGGAACAAAGTAAGACATGTCTCATCTTCGTCGGACTTTAAGTTTTTTTTTATTTTATGTTTTGTGGGAAAATATTGACTTTTTCATCTTCAGATTACGATAACTCGCCAAAAAATGATCGTAGATTTTTGATCTTTTTATAATCTAATACTACAGACATTTCTCTTTCAAACTAGACCTCATTTGTTTAAAAATATTTTAAAACAGACTAATAATTACATCAAAAAATGAAACACAGTTTTTCAAGAAATATCGTCCCATATGTGGATGTAATATCAATGCTCCTCGAGTTTTTATCTTACAAAGAAAATATTTACATCATCTGGAAGCTGAAAGCTTTTTTATTCTTATAAACCTTGTTTCAAGCCTCTATCTTAAAATTTCGATTTTTAATTGAATTTTAAAGCTGATAATTCAACAGTGATGCCCTTCGCATAAGGGTGACAACAGTAAATGGATTGAAGCTGTTACATTGCCCGAGAATCACCCCTATGTATCTCGCTATTAGCTCTAACAAAAGAAAGATGTAAAAATAATTTAAAAGAAACTAAAATCAAATTCAAAATTCTCCTTACCCACCCTCAGGTGGTCTCAAAAAGCCCAAATTAATTAAAATAATCAATAATTAGTAAAATAATCATACCAAAACTCAAATTCCCGATTGTAAACAAATGATCGTTGCTGCCATTTTCATTTTAGAAGTTCATTTGTTCAGTTTATTATTTTTTTTTTCAAAAGGGAATTGTATCTTTATCAAAATAATTACTTCATGCGCGAGCGTTATTTTTATACTGAATTCTTGATATGTTTTTGACTCTAAAGAGAAGTAGAGAGCGGCAACAAAGGTTAAACTTTCAAACAATGTTTTGCTGTTCTTGAAAGTTACCTGACTTCAAGAAACGTTTGAAATTTATATTATATTTATAATACACTAGCCGGGCTTCGACCAGCTACGATCAGGCCATCCGTCTAGCAGACAGACGGCTTTGAATTGATTCAGTGACAGGGAGAATTTTCATAAGATTCACTATTAATTTGCAGTTCCCCCCCCCATAAAAAGAAAAATTTGTTATTCGTATAAACAGCCTCCACCACCTGGTATGATATGAGCATACCTGCATTACAAAAAGGTAAATTTTCATGTGCCAGTCTGGAATTGAATTGTAACGGAACAGCATTAACCTCTTGAGACTCGAGCAAAATAAAATTTAAATATTTTTTATAATTATAGTTTATTAAAACAAATGGGCATTAAAAAGCTTGTTTTTCAAGAAATTAATGAATTTAAATTTCTTAATATTTCAGGGGAGCACATCCATTTTATTGGATGTTGAGGTCATAAACACGATAATTAATGACAAACCCACACAAAAACATTTAAAAAAAAATCTTTATTTAGGTAAACTAATAAACTTTATAAAGTTAATACTAAGTTAATTATTGAATTTTAAAAGTGTATTACTAATAGTTAATAGCAGTTAATTACTTATCAACTTATATTAAGATTCATGAAAAACAAATGGGCATTAAAAAGCTTGTTTTTCAAGAAAGTAATGAATTTCAATTTCTTAATATTTCAGGGGAGCACATCCATTTTATTGGATGTTGAGGTCATAAACACGATAATTAATGACAAACCCGCACAAAAACATTTAAACAAAAATCTTTATTTAGGTAAACTAATAAACTTTATAAAGTTAATACTAAGTTAATTATTGAATTTTAAACTAAAATTTAATTTAAAAGTCAATTATTGAATTTTAAAAGTGTATTACTAATAGTTAATAGCAGTTAATTACTTATCAATTTATATTAAGATTCATGAAAAACTTTAAAACAATTTCTTTCGGCAGTAATACACAAAAACATTTTGCAAACTGTACCACTAAAATCTGTAAAGTAAAATTGTCAAATTGTGAAATAATTGTAAACTGTTCCGTACTGATCACGGCAATTTCCGGCGATTGTAGCGCCACCTTTTGGTTGTATGAAAAAACGTTAGTGTGAAACTTGTTCTAAATAAGTAAGTCGCGTCGCTTTCAGCGGCAATTTGTTCAAGTCCATGTTGCGGCACCGCTTTCAATAAAATTGTTATTTACTGCAGTCCACTTTGTATTCCCTCCGTTACGTTTTGGTCCTAGCGACCCGGATGTGGAACTTTTCTCGTAACAATGGAGAAATTTACCGCTTTAAAGAGACAAAAATCAAGTTAGAAAGGAAAAGTAACGCAGATCGAAAACTTCGTGCAAAACCTTAAAAACAGTGATCAAGTGTGCATTTAGATCCAATTAAAACTAACGAACGTTAAAAGGCTTCAAGATAAAACCGAAGATTTACGCAGTGAATATTTTGATTTACCAGAGGATACGCATTTAGCGGAAATCGAAGAACTTCAAGATTTAGATTCAAGACTGGAAGAATTAGAGGTAAGCCTAAATTGCCTCAATAGTAAACTGTATGCAAATAATAAACTTGAAAATGATCATATTAAAATAAATAATGCTGATCTGCCAACTTCATCCTTCATTTTTAAGCTCCAAGAAATCCCGCTTCCACAGTTTTCAGGAAAATACGGACTGGAGTCAGATTAAACTCCCATTTTCTAATTTAATTGATAAAAATGTTGTCTTATTAGAAACGTAAAATCTATATTATTTACGCGCAGCACTAAAGGGTGAAGCAAAACAATTAGAAACTCTAGATGACACTTATAAGTCTTTGTTTAATGCATTGGAAGAACGTCATGAAAATTAAAGAATGTTAGTCGATGCACATATTCAAGCTCTAATGAATTTCGAGAAAATCCCGCACGAATCCCCAAAAGAATTACGCAATTTGTTAGATTGTATAAATTGAAACTTACGAGCCTTGAGCGTTTTAGAATATAAAAGAAACAATCTTTCGGATATTATGTTGATAAATGTAATTACAAATAAATTGGACAGAGGAACTAGAAAACAATACGAGTTATCTCTGAAGTCTAAAGAAGTTCCTTCACTAGACGAATTTTTAAATTTCTTGGAAACGCGAAGTTTGATGTTAGAAGGCTTAAGCAGAAATTTTTCGGTTTAAGTCCAGCCCCAAAAACGTTTCAAATATCTCAAATCCTTCCAAAACTTTCATGATCAATTCCAAGGAGCATTTAAAACTTTGTATTTTATGTAAAAACCCACACCATTTACATAAATGCTCACAATTTCAAAATATGAAGGTCTCAAGCAGATATGAATTCGTTAAAAATCAAAAGTTATGCTATAACTGTTTAAATTTCCATACTGTATCTCAATGTAAATCGAAATACTTTTGTAGTGTTTGTAAAAAGGAGCATCAGACATTATTGTACTTATTCGATAAAATGAAAGAAATACATGCAAATGAAAACACAATGCCTCAGAACCTTAAAAGCGATGATTCAGATAGACAAAATGGCGCGGTTCATCTTCAGATTATGATAACTCGCCAAAAAATGATCGTAGAATTTTGATCTTTTTACAGTCTAAGACTATAGAAAATAATACAGTCTAAGACTATATCTCTTTCAAACTAGACCTCATTTGTTTAAAAATATTTTAAAACAGGATAATATTTACATCAAAAAATGAAACAGAGTTTTTCAAGAAATATCGTCCCGTATGTGGATGTAACATCAATGCTCCTCGAGTTTTTATCTTACAAAGAAAATATTTACATCATCTGGAAGCCGAAAGCTTTCTTATTTATATAATTCTCATTTCAAGTCTTTATCTTAAAATTTCGATTATTAATTGAATTTTAAAGCTGATAATTCAACAGTGATGAAAAGCCCTTCGCATAAGGGTGACAACAGTAAATGGATGGAAGCTGTTTCATTGCCCGAGAATCATCCCTATGTATCTCGCTATTAGCCGTAACAGAGGAAAGATGTAAAAATAATTTAAAAGAAACTAAAATCAAATTCAGTTTATATTATATTCCTTGTATAATACATTATATTCAGTTTATATTATATTCAGTATTTCCTGCTTTCAGTTTATATTATAGTCTCTTATCCGTTTTTACTACAGCATTGATTTTTCAATTTTGCTACTATAAGATGTGTATTGAAAAAAATGCTAAAAGAAAGCGCGGTATAACTAACTGGTGATAAAGAATAGTGGCCTTTTACGAGTAAAATGTTCCCTTTTAAGCCTTTTTACGAGTAAGTCTTATTAGAAGCCAAAGGCCAGGTACGAAAAGCGAGCGTAGCGAGCCTAGGGGCGAAGCCCCTAGTATGTATATATATGTATTTTTTTTTCCAATGCGGAGGCACTTGTCGTCAAACATTCGCCGCAATACTATGCCGCAATTTTACTGCCCATTTTATTGTGGGGGCACTATATAGGCGGACAGCATTACCCCTTATGAAGGGACGACAGGAACGGATGCATTTTTTGTGGCGCGACGCCAGGATGCGATCCGAGCACCCCCAGCACCGAAAACCATCGCGCTGTACCACTGGGCCGCCAAAAGCCCATATATATATATATATATATATATATATATATATATATATATATATATATATATATATATATATATATATATATATATATATATATATATATATATATATATATATATATACCCTTTAACAGAAGCCAATATCTCACACTTTCCCTCTCTATTTTTTAAAAAGTATAAATCATACAGCAGATATCATTCTAAAAAAGGCCGAACAAATCCTCAATATATCCATAAAGTTGACTGCATTTCGTAAAAAGGACTTCAATAAATTTATTTCGCTTCTCATCGTTTCTGTAACTTTTCATCTCCGCCTTTTAGTCAAATGCAATATTGCAACTTGTCACATATGACAGCTATTGTATATTTGACAGAAGTGTGTATATCTTAAAGGGGCGTAAAAATTGCTTTTCATCCATCTGTATTTAGAAACAGATATTCCAGTAAGTTTGAAACGTTTTGACAGCTTCTCTATTTTGACAGTAAACATAGGCGTTAAAAGTGAGACAGTTTTATAGAGTAATAATGTTTTTATAATAAGATAGCATTAAACATTTATAGTTTTTGAGTCTGTTAAAAGATTTTGGTTTTTATAATGTTAAAAGCGTATGACACAACAATGTTGCATTATATAAAACTGTTACATTTTTAAGTTATGAAGATTAATGAAGTTATTCATCTTTATATACCCAACCTTAAATTTACCGAGCATATAACCATTAGCTGTAGGGGTTTAAATTCTCATATGTAAAGATCACTACATGTCTTGAATATGTAATGTTACAATTCACCAACTATCACGTTTTTGGAGGTCATTAAGAATGATCACGACATGGCTTGGATGTATTATGGTACCATTCCCCAACAATAGTGGTTTTAAAGGTTATTATCGAAGATCATGACAGGGCTCGAATGTGTTATGCTAGAATTCACCAACTATCAGGGTTTTAAAGATCCTTAAGGAAGATCACGACATGGCTTGAATGTGTTATATTACCATTCACCAACTATCACTGTTTTAAAGGTTATTAGGGAAGATCACGGCAGGGCTCGAATGTGTTATGATACAATTCACCAACTATCACGGCTTTGAAGGTCATTAAGGAAGATCACGATATGGCTTGAATGTGTTATGTTACAATTCACCAACTATCACTGTTTTGAAGGTTATTAAGGATGATCATGACAGGGCTCGACTGTGTTATAATACAATTCACCAACTAACAGGGTTTTAAAGGTCATTAAGGAAGATCACGACATGGTTTAAATGTGTTATGGTACCATTCACCAACTATCACTGTTTTGGAGGTTATTAAGGAAGATCACGACAGGGCTCGAATGAGTTATGATACAATTCACCAACTATCACGGTTTTGAAGGTCATTCAGGAAGATCACGACAATTATTAAATTAGCTTTTTTGAAATATTATTTAAATTAAAAAAAAATTTAATAACATTTTTTAATTTAAAATTTAAAAGCAGTAAAAGTAATATTTATAAAGTTCAGTAATATTTACTTTTAATCGGTTATCCGGTATCCGCCGGATAATTTTAAAATTACTATTCGATAACCGACTTTAGAGAAAATCCGGATATTTTGAAACCCTAATTACTACTAACTTATGTATGTTTTTTAATGAGAATAAATGCATCGCGCAACTCAGAAAATGCCTTTACTTATTATTCACTGCAAAATAAATTTTCGAACAAAGAACTCCAAAACCCAGTTTTCTTCCCCGTTTTATTCCTATAAAGCGAATGCAACGTAGATATTTCTCACGAAAAGCGGCTATTAACTTTCGATAACAGTTGAAAAATCTTATTTTTTCGTGTTCCGTTGTTGCAACATTTTCGCTTCTCATAGAGAGAAATAGATTTCAAACAGAAGAAAATGGACCTAGAACACTGCTCTACAAGTGTGACTGGATTTAATGCCAGAAGAAATAATTTCATATCGCAAAACGTAAAGTACTGTTTGCAAAGCACGTATTTTGACTACCATTTCGCTTGGTTTGTCATTAAAAATTTGTAACCAAGAGGAAAGGCCAATCTGTAAGATGTACCAGATGGGTTACTAATATTCTATTTGTTAAATATTCTTTTTTTCTCTATTCTATCAAACCTACGTTCTGTATGGCCAAGAAGGGTAATTAAACTTCTCTAACGTAACAAAAATGTACAGGAGGAGGCAGAATGGACTGACACAATTCTGAAGGCGGCTGGTAAGGGAGTGGGGGAATAGGGCGGCGCGGGAGGTTGCAACAGTTCGGGGGGTTTCTAGTTGTCAGTAGACACCCTGAGTTGGTCCGGTGAACATCGTTGAGGCTTCCTTTCTCCGTTGAGGCTTCCTTTAAAAGCAACGATTATGTAATCACGACATACATGGCATTTAGGACGCGTTTCGGACTCTATGCAACTGACGCCGTTCCTAATCGAAAAACAATCCTGCGATGGGTCTCTGATGGAAGAGCAAGTACAGATGGAGTACAAAATAATACGAACACCTGTGAAAAAGTATGACGTATTTCACATCTGCAGTACAGCCGAGCCACCTGCAACAGAAGTCTGCCACCTAGTGAGCGCGAAGAGGAAAGTATCAGTCTCTCAACAGAAGTCACCTACGTTGCATGCTTCTATCGAACTGCCTGTGATAAGTTGAAATGTCAGACCTGTCAGAGTTCCAAAGAAGAATGATAGTTGGAGCGCGTTTAAATGGAGCATCGGTTACGGAAACAGCAAACCTTTTGGGGTTTGCAAGGAGTACGGTATCAGCCGTTATGACAGCGTACACGAAAGAAGGTAAGACGACGTCTTCAAAGCACAACAGTGGCCGAAAGTCCAAGCTTGCTGATAGGGATAGACGGGTGTTGAAACGCATAGTAGCCCGAAAGCACAAACAATCGTTATCCGATATAACTTCCGAAATGAACAGTCATCTCCAGGACCCCGTTTCAACAAAAACTGTCAAAAGGGAACTTCATGCTGCGAACATTTATGGCAGAGTGGCAATTCGTAAACCCTTGGTGACAGCAACTAATGCTTTCAAGCGACGCCAATGGTGCAGAGATCACAAAGGCTGGTCCCCACTTCAGTGGCAACAGGTAATATGGTCAGATGAATCGTCATTCACCCTATTTCAGACGACCGGACGCGTTTATGTCTGGAGAACGCCCAAAGAAGCGTTTCATCCTGAATGCCTCTTGCCGACTGTGAAGCATGGGGGTGGCTCCATTATGGTATGTGGAGCGATATCGTGGCGCGGTCTTGGGCCACTTGTTATTCTGCATGGGAGGATCAAATCCAATCACTATCTAAGCGTTCTAGGGGATCATGTCCATCCTTTTGTGCAGACTGTATTCCCTGGAGAGAGACCGCTTTTTCAAAACGACAACGCCCCTATCCACACTGCTAGGTGTGTTCAAGAATGGTTCGAAGAGCATGACGATGCAGTTGAACATCTCGCCTGGCCCCCTCAGTCTTCGGACTTGAATATTATTGAACATTTATGGCAATATTTGGAGTCCAAACTTCGATCCCGATTTCTACCTCCATCCGGACTTTTGGAATTAGAGACCGCTCTGCAGGAGGAATGGCTTAATATTCCTTTAAATATTGTCCATGACCTTTATGCATCTATCCCACGTCGCATTAAATCTTACTTCAGTCAAAGGGTGGTCCAACCCCCTATTAATAAAGATTTTCCATTATTTCACAGGTGTTCGTATTATTTTGTCCACCATCTGTAGGTTTGTATTACCAAGGATAACCAAGGGTCCGTCCTCGGAACAATAGAACACCTAAAAATGTGCCACAAGTCCGTGAGTCAGCTATTCGTGAGGAAGTTATTAACGTTCCCCCACATTTGACCAACAGAGTGATTGAAAACTTTAGAGAACTGCTTCTATGGTGCATCGCCAATAACGGGATCCCTCTGAGCGATCTTATTTTCAAAACCTAGTGAACAAAATATAGATTATAAGTATATTTCGAAAATAAAAAGTGTTTTTTTCTTAAATTTTTCGTTCGTTTTTAATGACCCTTTGAAATGGGAGAGTCCCTTCTGCAGTAACCTGTATACACTGATTTATTGTCATGCATGAACGTTTAAAAAAACATGCGGAAACGAGGAAAAAATTGCATCGGTATTTGTTGAGTGTGAGTCGAACGAAATGTGGGAAACTGATTTTTTTAAACATTATCCCACTTTTTACGAAATCATTGGGTTCTTTTCTTCTGTGGTTAAGCAAATACAGAGGAACTTCCTTTAAACATATTTTGTTCAGAACGGATCAAAGACTCCACAGAACCAATATTGTGGAAGAAAGTTCTTTCCGATGGCCACCTCTCAACGACGTCCGCTTTGATTCGGGACCATGACTGGCCGACATAGAGACATTTCACTGTATCAATGCTGATTTTGATATCGGATTTCTTTTCCCTTGGGCTGATAGCTTAAATCACGTAAAAGCTATTAAATATCAAGAATAGAAAACTGTGAATATAAAGTTGTTCTTGTCATGAAACAGACATAGGAGCTAATACGTAAGTCAAGTCTATAGTAAAATTAAAAAAATAAACTTTATGTTTCAAAACTTCGAAATTTGCAAACAATATAGGAAACTCGTCATATTTACTGTAAGGTGTATTATTCTGTTAAACGAATTAGGAATATAACTTTCAGTTTCAACACATAACAATGGTTGTTAAGGTTATTTAAATATTACAGATATTTAACCAGTGGACTCAAAAATTGATTTCCATTAAAATAATTTTCTTATTTATGATTATTTTGATATGAAATTTTTGTCCTTGAGAAGTTCAATGTATTCAAGATTTGAATACGATAATGAACAACTATCAATAAGTATCTTTTTCCTCTTTAGCTTCGAAACAGTGGAGATCAAGGGCTATTTACGAAGCTGACTATTGTATAAAAAATTTACGACACAACTCAAGTCATAAAAAGAAAGAGAGGCCAATTTAGATGGGAAGATTTTGGCGAAGTGTATGACCTAGTTCACAGAAGATACAGTGATTAAAATGGAAGAGCTCAACATCACCGTGAAAAACGGTGTCGTCAGATTATCGAAAATAACGATTTTCCGCTACCGATTGAAAAAATCGGAGCTTCCGGGAAGATCCCACGTGCACCTCCATCCCAAAAAAGATCATGGGAGACAGGTTTCAAGTTATTCGCGAAAGCGATGACGTCACTGAAACCGCCGTACGAGTTTATCGTTTTTCCGGCATAATATTGGCAGAAAGGAGCACTAGACAAGCCTGTTATTCATGCTAAAGGCTTATTACTCAAAGATATCTCTGCCAAGAGAGCCAAAATTACAGCGTTGGTACCGATTCCGTATTAACTGTACAGGCAGTGACGTCAGATTATAGAAATGAACGATTTTCCCTCAACCAATCGAAAAAGCACAGAGCTTTCGGGACGATCTCATGTGCCCCTTCCCGCACCAGGTGTCTCAGAGCCGGAAGGGTACTCGAATTCGCGAGACTTTCAAAACCCCGAGGAGAACGGGGAGATACGGTCTCCGCCGTGTCCGCAAAACTGGCGATCTCGCCGAATGACGTCATGCTGCTGAAGGCTTCATGGAAGTCCTTTCTAAAGCCGTTTTCAGACCTGAAGAACTATGCTCTGTCCACTGCATCCCGAAAAAGAACACGTTCGTGAAAGCGATGACATCACTGAAACTGCCGTCCGAGTTTATCCTTTTTTCGGCACATTATTGGCAAAAAGTAGCACTATAGGAGCCTCTAATTCATGCTAATCATTTATTTATCCAAACTATCTCTCCCTAGAAAGCCGAAAATAAAGCGTTGGTGCCGATTCTGTATTGAACGAGAATGCGGTGACGCAAGGATATCGAAACTACCGATTTTTCCTCAACCGATCAAAGAAACATGGAGCTTTCGGGACGATCCCACGTTGCACCCCCCACCCCGCGCCGGATGACGCAGAGCCACAAGAGTACTCAAATTCGCGAGATATATTTTCCTGATATATATATTCCCCTTTTATTTAATTTTCAAAAAAATAAGAAATTAAAATTCTATCAGTGGTGCCCCGAGTTCCCAATCTCATTTCCAAGAGTGCCGCAAACATAAAAAGGTTGAGCATCCCTGCCCTAGACTCTTGTAGCATTCGAACATACAAATTCTAAATCACAGTTGCGTGAACTGTGGGTCATGACTCACAGAGGAATCATGGATAGTTTAAAGTAATCTTATATTCATTGAATTATTTAATCAAAAATATGCTTTAAATTTCCAATAATTACATATTTTTTATTTTCTAATTTAATGTTTTTTATATGCTGAAAATATATGACATGATATTGTTAAATAAGGTATCAAGCAGTCCTGTAAGGTTATACTTACATTGTTTCCACTCACTTCTACCTATGTATGTGAGACTGGGTTTTCAAAATGAGTTACTCTAAAAATTCAGACAACGATCAAACCTTAACCCGAAAACTCATATGAAAGTAGCACTCTCAAATATTCCAACTATTGAAACCTCCAGTTAAACTGGATCCTCCCATCCCCCCAAAAAAACAATATATATATATATATATATATATATATATATATATATATATATATATATATATATATATATATGAATGTTTGTTTGTTCGTATTTTATGCGCTGCCGTACCGTTCATCCGATTGCGATGAAACTTGGTTAACTTATTGCTTGAACTTGCACGAAGGTTATAGGCATAATACAATTATTAGAATTTATGTGTAATAAAAAATCATTTAAATAATCTTATTTATAAAGCAGAAACGGGAAATTGGTCGTGTGTGTATGTGTGTGTGAGTCCCAAAAACTCAAGAACCGTGAGCCCTACCTTGATGAAATTTACACGGTTTAATGTGCTCAGAAAATCAGGATGAATGTGACTATTTTCATCCCGCTACGACGTTCCATTCCCGAATTATGTTAGAACAAGTTTGCGCGGTTTCAACGGATATTTTTGTTCAAAGCCATTGTAACATTTCATTGTTGCCAATTAAATTATAACATTTCCGTAAAAATAAATAGGCATGAATTAAAAACGTCATTTATTCATATATTGGCGCATGCAAGAATGAATTTGATATATTATTTTCATATACGTGGCAACGCCGGAATATATTTTTTTTAAAATGAAAATATAAGGATGGAAAGTCATTCATTTTCAATGAATGTGTTATGTATCCATTTCATGAATTGAAACTATCCCAAGCTACCTGTTCAACCTCAAATATACTGAAGTGAAGCTAGAAACACGTGCGTTTAGCCTTGACGTGATGATTTATATAACTGAAGTGACATTGAAACATAGCAGATGATTTAGTTTTGAGAAAGAATTACAATCATGAAACACGTGTATATTATAATTAAGAAAGTCTGAAAGTGGCATTGAATCGTAGCAGACGATTTAGTTTTGAGAAAGAATTCCGAGCATGAAATACGTGTATATACTTTTTCTATAATAATTATCAGATTTGCTGTGTTTTAATATTGAATGTGATCTCAATCCATTCAAAGCTATTGACTAGCTGTCAATTAATGCTTTAAAATGTCCAAAAAGAGGAGAGCAACTTTTAATCCTGCAGAAGTAAGGGAAAAATGGTCAAAGATTGTTGAGAAATGAACAATGTGATGAAAAAAAAACAGAAGAGCATGAAGCCAACAGAATTCGAAATGCAGTTAGACGAACACAATAATCTGAAGAAAAACATTCCCAAGCGCGCGAAGCCAACAGAATTCAAAATGCAGTTAGACGCACACAAGAATCTGAAGAAAAAACATTCCCAAGAGCTCGAAGGCAATAGAATTCGAACTGAAGTGATCCGAAGCAGTGAGACTGATGAAGAAACTTTTAACGCGTCGAACATACGATCGTCTTCGAACTTCAACATCTAAAGGAGAGGAAAGCGATGAACACCGGCAACAAACTAATGCTATTTGCAACCGCAAAAGAATGTTATCGAAAACTTTAGAACATCATAACATGAGGCTAATCATTGAAAAATAATAATAACAGAAACTGAATCCCGAGCGAAGCCGGGTAATACATCTAGTATATATATATATAATGACTTTTCAAGTTAACCCCTACGCGAACGGAGCTGGACTTTGCCACCACTCTGCGTATCTACATCGCTCATCCTCTCGAAGCCTTTATTAACTTAAGTCTTAGGCCGTCTGCACTGGTTATCAGTTGCGCCGTGTGGGTGGCTCCATTCAATTACATAGGTTGCGACTCATCACGTCTGTGATTTGAGTCTGTTATCAGTTTCTTTTGAGTTGCTCTGTGTGCAGACGGGCTTACAGAAAGTACAATGTATATTAATTTGAATAACAGTGATTAACAGTTTAATATATTAAAATAATTACTGTACAAATTACGTAACATACTTAATAACATATTTACAAACTAGCTTACAAACATACAAACATATAACAAGCGAACTGAAATAAATTTATTCCCATGCAATCATAAAATCATATTAACAAGCAAACTCGTTCGATTCTGGTAAATAAAATTAAAAACAACATACGTTGTTTCTACTTTACGCAGGCTCAAAAGCATCCTTATTATGACAAGTTTCTGATTCTATTATGCAATTTGATACTATTCTTTTTCGTTTCTTATGTATTTTTTAGAAACGCATATAATGCAATTTTATGACAAAGTTCCTGCAGCTAAATT